>JAECUM010004822.1:0-158988 GCA_016617855.1 Megalonaias nervosa | reverse complement strand
TATTTTGAATTGCATCAAACTGTTTATTACACAGTATATTTAAAATTACCACAGAAGGGAAAGTTTTGCATTTGTACCGTGAGTGTAACTTTGTGTCAAAATGACCTTCGGACGTTTATGTATGAATCTGAGGCTGGGACTAATAAACTTATTTTACGATGAGCTTCCATTGACTTTTCAGGTCAACTGAATGATATTCTTGTATTTTGTTTTATTATAACTCTCCAAAAATAATAACCTTGTTGACTTTACTGGTGTATTTTAACTTTATTAATTTCTTTTATTAGGTGGGTTCATGTGGCATCGAATTTGTGCATAAAAACTTTCCCTTGCGCCCAGTAGTGTGATAATGATGCATTGAGACCTGCTGGCCAATTCCGGTTCTCCCAAACCAAACCCCTTCTAGATTCACCACGACTTTTCCTCACATGGGATTTTTTTGCAGTGGTTTTTCATTTCGGCCAGTACCGTTTGGAACTCCACCATGGTAATCGTTATTACATCTTGGCAATTGTGACGTGACTAATTCGGGCGGTCAGCCGAATTTCGAAAGACACACAGATACGCTAATGAAACCTTAATTAAAATATATTTCGCTGCCGCCAGTCACACCATTTACAACTGATGTGGCTCCCACAACAATTCCGATTTGTATATCGACAGTAGTTGACGTAGTCGCTATTCTGGCCACACCAGGGTCACAAGTGTTGTTGCGGCGAGTCCACAAATAAAATCCACGGCAACACATACGCGTTATTATTTTTTTAAAAATTAAACAGTTTTCATGGCGATTTCATCTAGCAGCTGTTGTTGTGCTTCGATTATTTTAACTTTTAGGGTCTATCACAGTTTTTCTACTAATATTGTCAAGGTGAAGTATAATTGCTCGGTAGGAAGACCCTATGCAAAATTCATCACGTCCGGTGCAAAATGCATACGCACTCCCACATGCATTTCCAATCAATTAGCTTTCTTCACTGATACAAATGTAATTTTATCGTATGAAATAATTTCCAGGAGAATATCTTTGTCTCCAGCAATTGGTTATCCGCCATCATGTTGACCTAGAAATACATGATTGCATATTTGTTAATGCCGTTAACGATCGTTCTAGTTTTATCCAACAACTGCTTGCTATACGGGCAAGTGCATTTTTGTTGAATATTAGTCTGGTCTTTTTTTTTTTGGTTTTTTTTTTTTGGGGGGGGGGTCTAATTCTCGGAGAATCTTATCCCAAATGACTTAACGGTAATATTTCTTCGTTGTTGTAGAAACAATTCACGGTGTTTTTACGCCTGGTGGTGAAGTCTCCCACCGGATGTTTTCGCGTGTTAATGCGATGATTCCAAGCTGGCTTCAACTTGGTATTGGCAAACCAGGTTCGCCCATTGGCAAGAATATATTTGAATGTATATGAGGATCTGTTGTCTCACATACATCAGTCGCGAAGCAGCACAAAAACACAAAACTGCCATCGATGATAGTATGCCACGTCAGTTGATATAAAAACCCCTCGATAAATCCCGCAACGTAGTCTTTCACGTGGCTGTTTAGAATTTATCTCGTAGATGTACTCATAAATAGTAAACACAAATGCCAAATAACGTTAAATACCCGCTCGGGTAGATGTTGAGTCCTTCAAACTGAATTTCATCTCTGGCGACTGATGATATTGATACGGCACAATGAAAGATTCTTATACGTTGTTGATAAACAATAGTGTTGCACCACCACGCCGGGAATCATTTACCAATATTGATATTGTATCCAACTAGCCTCTAGATCCGCCTAAGATGACAATATACGATCCAGACTCGCGCACCTTTAAGATGTTAGGATTAGGTCTATCAAAGCCATCTACATCAGAAAATAAAAGTTTGTGGACCATTTGCTATGCAGTCTGTTAATGTGCGTATTGATGAGGGCACCTGGAGGCCTTTGAATCTACGTATGTTTCTTTGCAGTATCGGCATCGTTAACATAGTCACTGACAAAGTCAATCGACGCACGAAAGTCTCTAAATCCCTGAATCTGAGTGATTTCAGCCATGTTTTTCGCGATGGCTCATCGAGTTTCAAAATAATGTTGTTGATGTGCACGTTGAAATTTTACAGTTGTTTTTAGTTCGATCTTGAAAGATCACAAACTCATTTGGGTCAACACCAATAACAAACAGGTTGTACAACTCGATCAAATCGGCTTTGCTTGTAAACCAGGTCAGACCCATACTTGCGTCGTGTGGGGTCTCTTTGGTCGAGCGTCCGTAAATGTCAACAGACACTTTGTATATGTTTCAAGTATAGCTTCTAAGTGACGTTGTAAAATCAACGAGCTCGTTCGGTCTCGGTACTCAAGCTTTGCTTTCCTCGAGTACATGCAATACTTCAGCAGCAATTTGTGCACATATTGGGGCGTCTGTTTGAGTTTGTATTTTCAGCGTTGAATCAATCAATAGTAAACGACTTTGTTGTCCAGAACTGGCGTTAAGCAAAGCCACCTCAGAGATAACTAACGACTTCACGTGGTGGTGCAATCTTGCACGAATCAAAAGACAAAAGATGTTAAGGCGTTATAGCGTAAGAGACCCAAAGAGTTCCTGGTCTTGTTGTCTAATCTAGGTTAATAATTCCGATTTTCTACTTGCGGAGAATCATCGACATAGGTTCGTCCCTCATAAAGATAAAGACATCTCGGAAATACTTGACAGACTTAGTCATCGCGATAAAATCACAATTGATCAACTGCGAGGGAAAAACCAAAGATATTTTTCGCTTTGAAGCTTTTTGCTCCCACTCCCGGAGACCTTTTCCCTTGTTTATACGATCCCAAGTGGCTATGCGTCCGCAACAGATGTTTTACAGCCATCCCTGATACGGTTGCGACGGTCCCTAATGCAGCTGCCTTGTATCCCTGGGAGCTGCTGCCGCCAACAGCGCTTGAGTTGCTTCGAGAACTGGAATATCCAATTGCTCTTTTCTATGTGCGCCATCTCTAACTTCGATAACTTGAATGTTACCGAAGTGTTCTTTTATCTGACCGCCGTAACAGGGTTTAAGTTATGATGTGAGATAGCCACAAGGGGATATTTTCAGCAACTGTGTCAGAGAAAGCCTCAATACGAGCCCTCGAAGTTTTTTTAAAAATATTTTTTATCTCAGCTATTAATTTCGCAGGCTGGTGTTTGCTAAGGCAACCTTAACTTCTGTAAATAACATTAAATAACATTATTTTTTATTATGCTGTTCAACTACAACAACTACGAATTTAAGAAGATTCTGCCAATTTCCCTAGGCTAGTTTTCATTCGACCACTAAAGCCCTCGAGCAACAAAGTCAAGTCAGAAAGAATCTATTGCCAGGTCTAGTTGCTCAAGAGAATAGTAAAACATATAGTGATGCCTTTCTGGGAGATCTGCAGGCCAGTGCCAATGTTCTGTTTTTACCCCATAAATTTCAACATCCTGATCATACACACGCACGAGTCAAAGAATATGTCTTGGGTGAGTTCTTGGTGACCATTTAATCTCAGCCAGACCTCAATCACTGCCAGTTTTGGGAATATCATTGGACGTTCTTGATTGTTACCCAGATTATAAGGGATTTGAAACGTTGGGTACGTTTTGCAATGAAAATTCTCCTCGGACGCTTTGCACCGAGTTTGGGGCCTCTGCGAGGAATTAGATCGTAGATGTTCCACTAGACTCTATAAATTACGTCAAACGTGAATATGTGGCCACTGATGGATTCAATGAGGGCATCCAATGCGTACGGTTGGATAAAATAGCTTTACCGTGGCAACGGCGACGTCAAATTGCATCGTCGCTCTTATCCTTAACACGACTTTGTGTTTGGCCCCAAAAATAACCTTACAAACTTCTCTGCTGAACCTGAATATATGTGTGAGTAAAATCGTGTAGGAAGACTCCCACTGAGCGTTAATCTGTGCTCGGTGTACGCAAATTCTAAGTTGAAATTTTTACTGTCTTTGATTACGACACATGATGCATTTAAATTTCATTTGATATGATCATCATGCTCATTTGCACATTTATGAAAGATCCCAGACACAAAATCGTCGCTGTAATTGGCGAGTATGAAAATGATCGTAGCAACTTTGACGTTGTCCAAACACCCTTCGCTTTCCATTCCATCGATGGCATAACGTGTGCTGTTGAATAACACCATTATGCCGTTATTAACAAATCCATCTTAATCTTCGGCGCCGTAAGCAACATAATTGTCGACGCGTACAAACTTTCTTGAAGTTTCAAGAATGCTTCTCACAGAAGAAAATACCGAGATGTGTCCTGGACTCTCTAATGTCCCTTGTTGGTTTGGCTCCACAGCCTCGAACGCATAATATACTAATTGGATACATCATTCAGTCAAGCCATGGCGTTCGACCTATGCATTATCGGTTTCGTTTAAGACCTTATACGCTGCTTCCCATTACCAGATGTTTGCAGTCAGCGAATCTGTATTGGCTTGTGCCGATGTTGCTACGTGGCTTCATTCATACTGACCCGCGTGTTTACTGTTGATATAAGTGTAAGTGCCTTTGGTTGTCGAGTCGCTAATCGTCTTTGTCAATCTCTAATCGATTGAACCGTTTACGATCCAAGATTCTTTAACCAATCCTATCAGCATTTAGACGCTGTCACTGCTTCGCATTGCAACTTATTTATTGATAGGCGCAACGCGCGAGATATCGGTTAGCACTCTTTATGTCATCGCTGGTGGAGCTATGCCGTCGCTGGTGGAAACCGGAGCTTTCTCGGATTTCGTCGTTGTATGTTTATTACGGTAGTTAAGTTACTTCACACGCAAGACGCATTCGCATGAAACACGTTCGCGCCCAGCCAGCGGGATACTTACGCGATTCATTACTAAAACAAAATGCGAGGAAGCATTACGGGTCTCAGGTGACCTTTATGAACATATTTCGAGATCCATCCCACGAAGCGTCGGCAACACATCATATTCAAAGAATGTTTGCGAGGCTGACATCAACATCACAAAATGTTTTTAACATGTTACATCGCTATTCCGGTGCTCGTGTGTGTTTCGCCAGGTTACCTAGATAACGTCTGTGGTTTGTTCTAGCCCCGGGAAAACATTTTCCTGGGTTGGCTTGCTGGTCAAGCATCACATCATGGTACACAAAAAAATTATTGTTTCCGGATCAATGCCGTCCACGTTATGGGATTCATCGCTCATGGCAAAGTACTGAATGGTGGACGATGAAGTTGTTTTGAAGCACTTCTATGAAATTCTTGAATACTCCATGAGACAGCTGATCGTCCAATCATGCCGCAATCACGCATAACCGTTCCCATGCTAAACACTACATGATGAGATTCAGTAACAGTTGATTTTCCCGGATCCGTCTGAGCCAACGATCAGCGAGCGAATTGAGTTCGATAACATCTGTCCTGATGCTTGACCGACGCAGTGAAGTCAGTGGTGTAGAATTCTTTGATTTTTCTCAAAGTAGAGCTTTTCACATCTTCTGATTTTTTTTCTTTCGTGATATCAAGTTGAATGCTAATATTTGCATAACTTATTATGCCTTCATATTGTGTGCCATGCTGCCTGAATATGTGCGACACATACTATTCGGGTTCGATTGTGTAATGGCCGAGCCAAAGTCTGTGGAACTTATTCCGGTGTGGGGTCAAGAAATTTGTATTCGTGGGCGGAAAACCTAGGTTAGAAAGAAATAGCAACTAAAATAAAACTTGACGGTGATATAGCTGCTGTGTTAAAAAAGCTACCGAGGGCACCGTGGAGTAAATATCCTGATGAAAACATTATTTGGACCGATCCGGAGCCCAGACACAATTATTGCTTCTCCTGGAGGATAGATATATGGAATATAATGCTAAGATACAAGGAAGCCTAGTCCTTGACGTCTAAATATTCAGCAAGTGTCGTTGCCCCGTTCAAACGCATTTACTCTCGTAGGCTAGCAGTGAGTGGGGGAAACATAGTGACTACGGGGCTTCCATGTTAAAAAGTGCCGCGGCCCTATAGGGACAAGATTTATAGGTACAATGGCAATTAGCATTACAGACAGGGTCCCGGCAATATAGGGACAAAAGGCATTTTAAAATGGGTGACGTCAAGGTACTGGACACTGGCCTGGAGAAACAATGGCAACAATGTTGCAAGTGGCTGACCTCAATCGGGAGGAACAATGTTGCAAGTGGCTGAATTGAATATGCGTTACTCTAGTGACAATAGAGACATAGACATAGAGACATAGGCATAGAGACGTTTTTAGAGACAGGATTAGAGACACAGAGACATAGACATACATAGATTTATGGACATAAATCTATCACACACAAAAAAAATCGACTAAAAATCTTTAGGCAAGAGAGAATATGCATCTTTTCTAGGCAATGAAGTGGCCCTGAAAAGGGCCTTTGGGTTGTTTTTTGTTAACACCATTTAGTTAACATAAAGGACATCGTACGGATCTTATTCTCTTCCTCAAACCTTCGCATGACCTCTGGGCCGTAGATTAAGACTCTCTTCAGACAGCCTTGCCTCTCCACATAGATCCTTCGTTTCCAAAGGGCTGTATCAGTCATCTAGATAATTGCCCATGATGATTTGACATATATGGGATAGTCCGGGTTGAACAGCATCGACGATAGGAGGGTAGACGATTCTACGTGAGTCCACATCCGCGGTTATTTATAGTGGAAGAGCTGATCCAAACAGATTGAGTTCGTTCACCAATCCTAACACGCATTACAAAATTCAGTCATAGTGCGGAGTTTGTCTTCCAATCCGAAGAGGCTACCTGTGACGTCACATTCCCTATATATATGTGCGCTAGCTTCTGTGCGCAGGGAATCAATGCGACAGAGTTAGAACATGACCGAAACTAAGAAGACGATGAATTGGGGTGCACCGGCTGTGGAGACGAGGAGTGATAGTACAGCAGCGGCTACTCAAACAACCACAATCCTACTCCCAGAACAGAACGATTTTAATTGGCTTTAGCGGATTTTCTCTCTTCACAAGAATTTGTTCCGGTACCAGTACCTTCTCCGATTTCTCCTACCGTTCGTCGAGGATTTTAAACAGAGGCAGAAAGAAGAACTGGAGAAATTGTTGCAACAGCAGAAAGAAGCAGAAAAGCCCTTCTCATTCAACAGCAGCACGAGAAGAAGATGAGGCAAGAAGAAACCGACAGGAAGAAGATAAAGAAGCAGAGAAGAAACAGTGTCTAGGAGAGAAGGAGGACAGTGAAAGTCAAACGGCCACGGTACTCTTAGACATTTTGGAGTTAAGGAGTCTCAAAGAAATGTATCAGACTTCTTTAATACGACTCAAGAACAAAAGACCTTCCCGGTCCAAACACTCCAACCCCGTTAACACTCCCACAACGCCTGAGATACCAACCCTAGCGATTTCTACCAAATCATCGACAGTAGCAGGTCCAGAAGTAGGCTTTGACCGTGGTAAAGGGATAAAGCAGTTAAAGCTCATTACTTCCCGTTCCTGACTTTGTTTTTTTAAAAAACAAAAAACAAATACCCAACGGTTCTTTTCAGGGCCACCCACCTCTCTCGAAAAGAGACTACTTAATGTTTGCCAAAATCAAATAAAACTCAAATCCCTTTTTTCCCCATGATGGACGTGTGTGAGTGCGTGAGTGTAAGTACTTATTATACAAATCAAAACCAAGAGACCCTTACGTTTTTCTTTCTGGAATACTCTCTGTAAATTTTACTATCCAATTTCACAACACATCATTTTAGAAAGTTCATAGACTTCTTCTTTGTCTTTTCATTCTCTTCTTTTTTGAATTTCTTCACTGTCACAGGTTTTGCCTCTTTTTCCTCACTTTTGTTTCTTCTTCTTTTATTCTCTTTCTGGACGTGTCTGGGTTCTTCCTTTTCGGAGGGTACCCTTTCTTCCTGTTCGGAACCCCTCTCTACCTCCTGCTCCTGTTGTTTCTTAGAGCAGTCTGAAGACCAATGCCCTTTCTCTTGACAATGATAACAGGTATCTTGACCGTTGTCTCTTTTGACGCTTGTCTTACTTTGACGTTGTGGACATTCTGAAGACCAATGTCCTTTCTTCTGACAGATATAGCCAGTATCTTGACTTTTATCTCGAAAGGAGGGGGAGTAGTCCGTTGGCTTCTCTAAAGAAAATTTTCGTATGACACCTCGCAAAGCTCTGATTAGAAGTTCGATCTGTATTGGCTCTTCCATCTTTCTGGTAGGATTGAGAGTGAAACGAATACTGTGAGGGAAGACACAAAACCTTTATATAGGGAAGGCACTGGCCTTACATTTATATATAGGGGACCATGACGTTTAAAATGCAGTCATTTGACATTTTCCAATCAAGATGAAACGATCGCATCATTTCATGAAGAAAGGAGAAGAAAGTAAGAGACAGGAACGTGACTTACCGCCTCGCACAAAGGCTGAAGTCTAGGCTGAAATTCGTGCTTGCGATTTTGATGATGACATGAGTGAAACCAGAATCCAGATCCAGAGAATCAAAGTCAAACCAAATTCCACCTCAAGTAACCCCTGAAAACTACTACCACATTCAAGAGATGGATAAATGCTCCTCTAGAAAATTTAGAACCACAGCCTACACGTTTACGGTAAAATTTAAAGATTTCAAGCCGGACGTACCGTTGGAGAAAGCAGAGAGGTTCATCACCGATGTGTGGGATTCTTTGTTAACCACACTGAAGCGGCAATGTCAAGCCAACGAAGACGAGCGCTTAACACTTTCCGTTTATCACGACAGTCTGAAGTCCCCCGTTTGGATCGAGTTTAGCAGGCCAACAGAATTGACACCTTCCAAAAAAAAAAAGCGACACTGTACATGGCCCAAGTTTCTCTTCCCCAGGGGACAGGAAAATGCAAAACAGTGTTATTGGTGGACGACCTTTGAAAGACCAAACACAGTCTCCTCCGAATTAACAACCCTCAAGACAGGATGTGTTTAGCAAGGGACATCGTGGTGGGAAGAACGTATGCCGACAAAAACGACACGGCAGAATGGAAAAGAGCCTGGGACAAAGTTTGAAAATCGATCCGAGCCAAACAATGAAGAGAAGCAAAACGCCTCTTACAGCAAGTGGGACTGTCTAAAGACACACCCTGCGGCATTCCTGAAATGCAAACATTGCAAGACGTCTTAACTCCACCCTACACCATGAAGTACACGCTCAAGAAGTGCGCGGACCTCTGTTGTTTCGAGGTAAACATTTCAAAGACGGAAAATACATTCACGTCTATCATCACAATGAACATTTCGATGCCATTACCACTATCACCGGATTCCTTTGATACAATTATTATTGTGAGAAATGTGACTATGGGTATAACAATCGAGAGCAACACAAATATCGTCAATAAAAATGTCAAGGATGTTTGGCCTCTAAACCCTGCCTTGACGAAGGACAAAAACGAATGCATTGCTCAGCTTGTCAGTGCACTTTTATCAGCCTTACCTGTTACCAACAACATTTGAAGACATAAGCTTCACAGCAGAAAAGTGCTTGTCAACTCCTGAAATGTTGTTCTGCTTATGGACAAGTCATACGTACCAATAGTATCATGAGACACATTTGTCCAGGAAAGAAACGATGTCACATTTGTCACCAAATCGTGGACTTTGAACACGAATGCTACATACAAAACTACCAACCCCAACAGGAGGAAGAAGAAGATGACCAGAAGAAAGGCAATTTAAATTTTTTCGATTTCGAATGAATGCAAGAGACCAGTGTTCACATTCCTAATTTCTGCGTGGCTCATCGAGCGTGCGGGACGTGCATCCAAAAACCAATCTTTCGTCATTGCCCCCACTGACATAAGATTCCTGGAGGACGTGAAAAAAAATCTTACGGGGACCGAACACGTTGGCCGATTTTGCCCAATGGATCTTAAATCCTATCGACGAAACCTGGAGTCAAGACGACATCGAGCGTTAAGGAGATTGCCATCGCTATGCCACGGTGATGGCTCACAATTTCTCGGGATACGACGGACAGTTTCTTCTCAAATGCTATACCGAATAAAGCACCGAACGTCCGAAAGTGACTTTGAATGGAGCCAAGCTGATTTCCATGCAAGTAGGGCAAGTGCAGTTTAAAGATTTGATGAGTTACTTGGCCATGCCTTTGAGTCGAATGCCTAAAACGTTTGAAATGGCAGAAATAGACAAACATTATTTTCCGCACTTTTTCAATACTGAAGCCGATCAACACGCCGTTCTACCCCATTTGCCTGATGCTCACTGCTACGACCCCGACAACATGTGCACCGAACAACGAGAAGCTTTCTACGCTTGGTACCACATTCACGCCTCGGCCCCCTTCATCTTTCAGGAAGAAATGTTAAAGTATTGTCTTTCCGACGTGTACATTTTACGGCGATGCTTTAGAAACTATCGCGAATTGTTCATGGAGGGATCGATAATCTGAAAAAATCCTGCACTATTGCCATAGCGTGTTCCTTAGTGTATCGCAAACGATTCATGCCCGAGAAGACCCTATCTGTCATACGCCCTCAAACGACCAATTTTGTCAACGTTAATACTCGGTCAAAGCCCTACGCTGTCTACATTACTTGTGTGACAAGGAAGACAAATGGATCCAACACCACCGAAACGGTGGAAATGAAAAGACCATCTGAACGTATTCGGAGGATGGCTGGGACTTAGAAAACCCTAAGCTCGTGTACAAGTTTAATGGTTACTTATTTCACTGATGCCCGATCTGCTACCCGTTGAGGTACACCGAAAATCAGTTTTTACAACGTACCTTTTAAGACTTGTACGAGGCCACTTGTCAGCAACGCTTAGAACAGCAAGGATGCCAAGTGGTGGAAATGTGGGAACACGAGTATTTTCAACGTTTGAAAACCGATCCCGAGTTTAAACGCATCGTGGAAAGTTATAAGTTGGTGGACCCTCTGAACCCGCGGGACAGTTTGTACGGAGGACGGACGAATGCCACCTGATTGCTCTACCACGCCGACGAGGAGAAAGGGGAAGAAATCAAATGCTTGGACGTGTGTGCGCTGTATCTATACGTGTGCAAATATTGTCACTGTCCCGCAGGGCACCTACAATTGCTGACGGAACACATCGACGTCGACAACATTCGACAATACGAAAGACTGATTAAATGTAAAGTCTTGCGTCCCACAGACTTGTACCATCTAGCTTTACCTCACCATAGCCAGGGAAAATTAATGTTTTCCTTGTGCCGTATTTCTGCCGAAACGTGCATCCAAGACCAACCTTGTCAGCACACCCAGGAAGAACGCTCGTTGACAGGAACGTGGGTAAGCGTGGAATTGTTCAAAGCTCTGGACCTGGGATACCAATTGTTAGAAGTGTACGAAATTTACCAGTTTCCTAAGACAGAACAGTACCACAAGGGCGACGAGACTCAGAGAGGTATCTTCGCAGACTACGGGGATGCCTTTTCGAAACTGAAACTAGAATCCAGCGGCTATCCTTCCTGGTGCCACACTCCCGAAGACCAAAAAAAAATTCAAAGACAAATACTGGGAGCAGGAAGGCATCACTTTAGATCACAACCAGAAAAACGAAGGTAGGCGACTGTTTGCCAAAACTGAATTGCTTGGTGGGCAAAACGACCGTGTTTACCCAAGACGGAGTATTTGAGTATTTGACAGAACCTTGCCGCTACGTCGATATCATCCACAACAAAACCAAATACATGAAACACGTGGACGTCCTTCGTGAAGACTTGATCTTAGTCAATTATGAAGAAGACCTGGACTTTGTACAGACCGATTCGTAAATGTCATCATTGCAGCCTACGTAACAGCCCATGCTCGTTTAAATTTGTACGAAGCGTTATTCCAGTTAGAGGATCGTGTGCAGTATTTTGACACGGGCAGTTTCATCTACATCGATCGCCTGGGTCAACGTCACGCTGGCATCCAAGGGGACCGTTTAGGAGCCTGTATGGACGAGCACCCGAACGACAAGATTCTAAGTTTTGATTGTGGCGGTCCCAAACATTACGGCTACGAATACTGGCATCACCAAGGAGAAGTGCACACAGAGTGTAAAGTGAAAGGATTGACACTCAATTATCGCACCAGTCAAGTGGTGAACTTTGGGGTATTGAAAGAAGCCTTACAGTCTGGAGAGGATCACGATTTTAAAGTGACCACCTACCAACCTCACACGATTGTACGTTTAGCCACACACCAAATCGTCAGTCGACCTTTGGAAAAACTGTATCAAATCGTGTACCAGAAGCGAGTGCGTCTTCCCAACCACTTCAATTTATCTTACATAGGGTCCATACTACAACGACTTCCAGAGCAAGATCTAGAAGATTACCAAAATCGTTTCCGCTATCAAATTTTGCCTGTAGACAAAAAATATGTGCGCTGTGTAGCATGTGAGCTAGCGACTAAACTATTTGGATTTGCCAACGGAGTACAATCAGTTATGTGCAATAAGTATACTTATTACCTCCGAGAAAAGAGGGTATAAAAACTGACTACCATGCCACAACCTTGATCATTAGTGATACAAAAATTGACGTGGAAGGAAATCAATGACAGTATTCAGACAGTGGTGGATTACCAAAACGCTTTTTACGAGAACTGTATCCAGTGAATTTGGGCCTTCGTGTGATGTGTGTCTTAGTGCCTTACTTTCTGCGATTTCGTTTACCAGCCGATTCCTTGTGGGCTCTTTACAATCTGTACCTCACTACACCACCAAGAACATGAGGCTGGTACCTTTATATGTACACGAGAGACTCATTCTGTTACAAGCCTTGCTATTTTATCTCGATACTTCTCTACCTCTACGGGAAAAAAGATTCATCAACTTTTGGTCACTGAAGATGTTTACGAAGATATGTGTGTAGCTTGTGACTTACACCCTCACTGGTCAGATCTACGTGACTGGAAAAGTTTAGGTTTCGAGGCTTGGAAAAAAGAAGCAGCAAACTGAAAAAGATTTGTGATCATAAATTCAAACGTTCAGTGAAAAAAGTGACATTTAAACCTGTGTTAGCCACAGTGTCAGAAGAAGAACCCAACACCGAGGAAAACCACCCCATTCAGGACAAGACTGTCATTGACATGGACATCCCCGAACGGCCATTAAGGCAGGACCCCTGTGTGAATTTGCCAAGTATAGAGACTCTGAGAACATTACCCATTGTCCCTTGGACACCACACCTTCGTCAAATAAAATGTTGTACTGTCACTTGTTTACATTCTACTTTGATCTTTTTGATGTGTATGTTATCGATGTACATAACCTTTTGGTTTGTATGTATTTTTGTCTTTCGTGTTCAATTTTAATTTTGTTTTGAAATAAACGTGTCCTGAAAAAGCATAAAAGCTCTTGTCGTGTCTGTCTTCGTTTCAAAAGTGAAATTCCCTGCACTATAATGGCTACTTCTGCTATCTCTGCTTCCTCTTCCTCCACCTTCAAAGTCATCGACGAAAACTTAGATCGTGCCATTTGTGAGGCCTTGTATCTTCGCCATCCCTTTAACATGTTAACTGCTGGACCAAGCGGTTCAGGCAAAATCGAATTTGTCAAACGTTTGATCGAACATAAAAATCATTTGATTGATCGTCCACCTCAACGTATCGTGTGGTGTTACAAAGAGTGGCAATCGGCGTACAGCCTCCTGCGAGAAAGTCAAGGCGTTTAAATCGTGTTTTTGGAAGGCATTCCTGACGAAGACGACGGGATCGTGTCTTACCCCAGTCAAACTCATCTGGCCATCTTCGACGACATGTTAGGAGAAGACGAGGAAGAAATAAAACTTTGGTTTACGCGCAAAGGGAATCATTGTAATGCCAGTGTCATTTACGTCATCCAAAATTTGTCGCAACAAAGTAAAGCCCATCGCACCATCAGTCTCAATACTCATTACATAGTCTTGTTTTAAAGTCGAAGAGATAAATCGCAAGTACAAGTGTTAGCCAAACAGTTAGGAACTCCTTGTTTGACTCATGCGTACGACGATGCCACTCAAACCCCTCATGCCTATTTACTCGTGGATTTAAAGCCCACTATCCCCCGATTTTTTGCGATTTCGTAGCCATCTGTTTCACCCCTGGTGCCAAGACGGAGGGCCTGTCGTGTACACGTCCCCGTCGACTTAAAAAAATCTATAAAAACCTCGTACACTTTTGGTCTGTCTCACACATCGTCAACATTGTGTCCCTTCAGTCTCATCTTCCCGTCAAATTGATTCGTGCCTTGTACGGCATCAGTCGCGAAAATAAACCCACAAATACATGCTCGTGTCTTACAAGCCAGTCTCAGAATAGTCTTATGATGGTTTATGGTGACAGCACGTCAATTACTGCAAGGCATCATTCACATCCCTCATCAAACCAAACGCATTGTTGAGTAAAATAAAGTAGCCTTGACGCAAGTGGCAGATTCCCTCATCGATACTCAAACCATAAAGCAAATCATTTTGAAACCTGGAGGTAGCAGTTCTCTAGGAGGTGTCATCATTCGCTCCCTCTTAAAATGGGATCAAAATGCCCAAAAAGTCCTTTAAGAGAAAGGCCACTCCCCGACCCAAACGTACCCAAAAGAAAGAAAACAGTGATGTCAATACCAGGTCACAGTAACAGAAAAAAAGTCCCCAGAAAAAGAAAAGCCCCAAGAAAAGATCCGGGAAAGCAGTTTCTATGCGCAAGGGAGGTACTGCGGCCAGGACGCAAACTTACATCCCCAAATCACGACCTGCAGCGACGATGACCGCGCCTCCAGTAGCCTCAGGTTCTTCCACTTCCCCGTTGATGGTGAAGCCAGCCAAACCCAATTTGACACGCGGCTTTCCTAATTTGATGGGACAATGGAATCACGTATCTCCAGGAACTTCTCCTCCAGCGGTGACACCCTCCATCTCTTTAGCTGCTGAGGCAGCTCCTAACAAAGTACCCGACCCCAAAATCAAAGTCCAAGAGAAATTAGGTATGTTACAGAGTTTGCTGGATTTATCCAAGCAAGAACTGTCCCGATTTAGTCCGTTGTGAACCAGTCAACGTCGAGTGATGCCTGCCATGAAAATGACATGACGGACCGACAATCAGTGGGACCGCGTTCCTCTATAAAAAGACTTGGGGTAAACGATGGGTATCAGTGTTTTTGTGCTCCTGAACAAACTCCAGAAGTGTACACCACCGCCATCGTCGTTCTCCTGTCCAAAAAGGAAAAGGGAAAAGAGAAGAATAGTCTCGTCGTCTGACCAAGCGTCCGAGAAAACGCTTAGCAAAGCATCGACATCTACCCCAGAAAAGACACAGTCGTCCAACGGAAAAAGAGGAGCAACCAAAGACGAGAATAGCAAAACAAGTCGTCACAGTTTTGACGAAGGGATAGTCAAAGAGTTCGTCAAAAAGACTGGATACAAACCCGTTCGACCAACTCCAAAAAATAAGGTAAAAGGGCATGTGCCAAGTCATCGACGTCAGTGTGTTTTTTCATGTGTGCTCCGGAACAAACAAAGATGTCACCCTCCAGAAGCCATCCCTCTTCTACCCCCAAAGTAAAGAAAATGAAATGACTGCCTCCTTGTTTAGCCAAATATTGGGACGAGTTGTCAGTTCTGTCCAAAGCCTCTCCACCCATACGAAAACAACTCATTCAAACAGCCTCCAAAGACGTCGTCGATACTGTGCGCGAATGTTCCCTGAATGTCTTGAAAGGAACGATACCTTTGTCTCAACATCAGAAAAAATGTTTAGCCAAGCATCGACACGTTCTTCGCCAAATTGTACAAAAGAAAAAACCCATCCGTCAAACGAAAAAGATGTTGGTACAACGCTGAGGATTCGTGCACCCGTTATTAGCATCCTTGCTGAAAGGAACATTGGGAACAATGATTACAGGACTCATCACGGGAGCTGCTTCATAAATGGGTCAAAGATAAAAAAAAAAAAAGGATCAAGAAGATAAAACGGACTTCTGGGGTGAAAAGATCTCATACGTGACCTTTGTAATCTGATGTAAGGACGAAAACTGACTTTAGTGCCTCACATATGTCCCATTTACAACACAAACTGCAATCGTTGATGGATCGCAGCGATTTGTCAGAAACGGAAAAATTGCAACGGTACGGTCAAGTGTTTCAACGACTTCAACTATTTCACCAGAAAGCTTTAGGCGAAACAGCTAAACCGACTCTGAAAGATTTTAAGACCCTGAGGAGAAGTCCATCACCACCACCACCACCTCCCAGTGACCAAGACAGATACATCCTCAAGGATGCCTGAGGAAGAAGAGGCACGAGAAGTCTTAAAAACGCCGTCAGCAGCTCCCATCCCTAGTAAGATTCTAGCGTCCTTGTTGATAACTTCCCCCACACCTCAACGAAAAGAACTCAAAGCTCGGGTTTAAAAGATTATGTCCACTCCTCCTTCGACAGACGTGAAAAAGAAAGACGGGAAACCGGAAGTGAAAAAAGAAAGCAATAAAAAAGCCATATCATTACCACAACCACCACTACCACTCCCCTCGACTTTTACTCCCGTGGCACGTCGGATACGAAAAGCTGTTCCAAACCACCACCTCACCCCATCCAATGTAGCATCAGTGAAGAGTGGGTGACTTATTAAAAAGTTCTGATGGAAAATTTGTTAGCCAGCATTTATTACGATCCATCCCATCCTGTGTGATACGGAGGAGTTCAGAAATTATATCGCTCTGCCAAAACCCGACTGAAAAGTGTCCGTTTACCTCAAGTGCAACGACGATTAGAAGAACAAGCCACGTACACCTTACACAAACCCATTCGACGAAACTTTTCCAGAAGTCGCACCCGGGTGGGGAGGCATCAATCATCAATGGCAAGCCGATTTATCCGATGTCTCTCATTTGGCCACCTACAATTGTGGCTACAAATATTTGTTTTGTGTCATCGACGTCTTTTCCAAATTTGCCTGGGTAGTGCCATTGCTTTCCAAATCGAGCACTGAGTTAGTGCGAGCCACAAAACTGGTCGTCACCCTCTTCGATTGCAAACCGACAAAGGCACCGAATTTTTGAACCAAGCTTTTCAAAAAGAATTGAAGAAACGAGACATTCAGTTCTTCACCACCAAGAATCCAGAAACCAAAGCCAGCATGGTAGAACGTTTTCAAATACATCTTGAAAGAACGCATGTGGAAATATTTTACACATCAACACACTCTCAAGTACATCGACGTCTTACCGCTCCTGGTCAAAGCGTACGTTGCCGACTGTGGCTGTCCCCAAGAATGGTGGAGTGTTGACGACGAGAGATTGGGTGCGCATTGGCAAAACCCAATGCGCTTTCAACTAAGGTTACTTACCCAACTGGACCACCGAATTGTTTCATGTCACTGGACGAGTGCGTGGCCGTCATCCAACCGTCTATAAATTGGAAGACATGAACGGGAAAGTGTTTAAAGGAACCTTTTCTTGCCCGAGTTACAACGCGTGACCAGAAAAGAAAAGACGAAGTGTACGACATCGAGACCATTCTCGATCGAAGAACCCGTAAAGTGGGAAGTCGTCGTGTCAAAGAAGTCAAAGTACATTGGAAAGGATATCCGCTGAGTTTTGATTCTTGGATCAACGCATCGCAAGTCATCGGCTATAAATAGAATGATCATCAGGCCCACAGCCTTAACTACCACAGTGACCACTGAGTTCTTCTCTGCAAGATCTACAAAAGCAACCCTTGTGGGTGTGGTATTGAGAACGCGTGCCTAAAACACAAATCGTCTTTTTTTGCCAAATTTTTGAGGTGTATTGTGTCATCGGTGCTACCATTGCCAATTTGACTTTGTAACAAGGAGACAAACAATTGTGGACCATTTTACAGAGCAGTTGCATCGGTTACCTTCTCCCCAATCCTTCCTTGAAATACTCTAACAGTGACAACAGGAGTCTTGCGCCCAATGTCAGTCACCCTCCCAGCAGCCACTACCAAACAACAATAATCCTCTTTTAGACACTCCTCTGACCTCCAGTGACCCCTCGGACAGCAGAACTCTGAAATTATGAATAACTAATATTAGTTAACTTAATCCAGTGACAGTTCCATGGATGTGTTTCCCCACAATACTTTGTGCTGTTTCACGGCCAAATTACCTCAGGCCGTACAATTGGATCACGAAGCCCATTGGGAAGTTGCTTCGATCACCCTACACAAATCAAAAACATCACTGAAAATCAAAACACTTTTGAGGTCGAAGTTCTGAACGACCAAGTGGAACAATACTTGAAAGAAAAAGAAACTGTAGATGCCTCTATGACACAACAAGTGTCCCTCGATGCTCCACGGTACATCTATCTGATGAAAATTTCAGCAGGCTATTATTTTAGCGGGCAACACCTGGTGGGTACGATTGCTTCCAAATTCAATGCGCTGTTTGGCACAGCCCTGGACAAAATAAAACGAATGTCACCATCAAGTATCATAAAGTGGCTCGTCGCCTACTGATGAAATTATCGGATGCCAAAACGTTGTCCATCACATTTTGTCCTCAGCTGTTTGACATTTGGGCTAAGACCTTAAGATCTTCAAGGGTAACAACATGCCACCCATTGCCAACAACTTGAATTGTGTGAAGTTTTTCGTTCCCCACTAGAACTGAACCAAGCATTAAATTTGATCTTTACGTACTCTGATGTAGTGAAGTACAACATGGTGGGACACACATCCGCACCGTTACTGCGAGTCATTCCTTTCAAAGTGGATTCTGCCATAATTAATGACTAGGAAGGTGGAAACACCTATCACGTTCACCGTGAATTTGTATATCATCATTATTTGCCCGTCAGTAAGTCGTATTTTGACACTGTCAAAATTGCTATAAAACGAGATCTGGGACAAAATATTCCATTCACGAAAGGGAAAGTCAGAGTGAAACTCCATTTTCGAGAACGATTCTCTAACGACTTGTAAGTCATATATCCAGTGTACCGAGGAGTCGTTTGACAGCGAGGACATGGTTTAGGAGATATGCTGAAATCAGCGTTTCGTTCGGTGGCTCCCGTTTTGAAACCGATGGTGACACGAGGATTGCACGCCTTGTAAGATGCCGCTTTGACGCAAGGCAACGAAGTTTTTCAAAATATCATCATCGACAAACAAAATCCCAAAGAAGCCTTCTTGAGAGCAGGCAAAAATGTCTTGCTTCAAACTGGCAAGGAGATTTTGGGCCGACGGGAATCTCCTATAAATGCCCCGGATGCTGCCCAGTCAGGCATTCCTTCTTCCCTGACACCACAGCAAGGACAAGGCAGAAAGAGTCGACGAAGACACCCCTCCAGCGGACTTCACACACCCAGAGCTAGAAAGACCAAGAAAAAAGAACCGTCCGAGTTTTTGATTATTAAATAACAGACAGAAAAAAATGAAGCATCGATAGTCTTGCGAATGTTCCAAGTCGGAACTGTATCTGTTTGCCATGACTCCACTATGATGACGATGCAAGAATCCCAATGGGTAGAATTTCATCCCATTTCCTCTTTGACAACCTCAGCCCCTATTGACTTTAAAATCAAAGGACAGCCCGAAGATTACATCGATCTGAATAGCAGTTACTTATCCTTGAAAGTCAAAGTGATGAAAACGGACGACACCGCTCCAGGAGCAGATGCTAGAGCAGCTCCCGTCAACAATTTCATGTATTCGTTGTTCAGCGAAGTGGATTTGTACTTGAATAACAAACTAGTCAGCAGCAGCATGGATACTTACCCTTACCGAGCGTACATGGAAAATCTCTTGACGTAAGGAAAAGATGCGAAGAACACTCATCTGGATGCTTGCGTGGTATGGAAACCTGACACAGCAGGTGAGGACAAGTTTAACGACACACTCCTAACAGCTGTTGATGATCTTCGCAATGTGGGCTTTAACGACCGTCGAAAGAAAATCCCTGCAAGGACGTAGTTTAGAAGTGATGGATCGTTTACATTTGGACATGTGTTTGCAAGACAAGTATTTTCCTGAACGGAGTGGATATCCGCTTGAGACTGAATCGTAGCAGTACCGTTTTCCATTTGATGGCCAATGCCAATGAGTACAAAACCATAATCCAAGAAGCCAGACTTTATGTGCGTCGCGTGAAAGTGTTACCGAAAGTGGGAAACGACATAAGCCACACTTTGAGCAGAACGACCTCCAAGTATCCGATGCGACGCGTGGAAGTGAAAACCTTCACCATTGACGCTGAACTCCGATCCAAGATCGAAGATCATCTGTTTCAAGGACAGTTACCCATACGTTTAATAGTTGGTATCGTCAGCAGCAAAGCCCTCAACGGGCCGTCACTGCCAATCCTTTCGAGTTTAAGCACACAGAGTGTCCAAGACCTTGTGTACCAGACCCTTCGAACCTAACTTTTGTCCAGAATAATTACTTGAGGTCGTACTTGTCCCTGTACGAAGCCACGGGATAGTTAGGGACCAACACCAGCCACGTCATTTCGTACGACGATTATGCAGGAGGCTACGCTTTGTGGGCCTTTGGTTTCACTCCAGACCAAGGCAGCGACGAGGGACATTTCCACCCTATTCAATCCGGTCAACTGTGTGTGGAACTTCAGTTTGCAGAAGCTCTCGCCGAGGCGTTGAATGTCATCATGTATGCCGAATTCGACAACACTCTAGAAAATCAACAGTTTGAGAGAAGTCATTCTAGACTATTAGAAGCTGTGCAAGACTTTTATTCCTCTTTGAATGTTAGAGAATCTTTGGAAGTGGAATGGGAGGATATCGTGGAAGCAGAACCACCCACTAAAAAAGACAAAGACTAAGAGGTGATGCCAATGTCCAGATGGCCAGAACAAAAACAACATTTAGTCTCCTGTTTTGCCAAACACCTGGCACAAACAATGACAGGGTTGACCAAGAAAGATTGCTATGAATGTCAAAACGATCATACAATCAAATTCAACATGATAAATGTATGATGATGAGTCAAGAAGAAAAATTGGACGAGTATCGTGAGGACGCTTGGGGTCTCATCTCGGAAGAGGTAGTGTTGCATCAGTGGTATAAAGACTTGCATGATCATTCCTCCCTCCACTGACTGCTCTAGAGATCCATCGCATCGAATCGTTCATAGCCCAGACTACGGAGTCGAAGCAAGGAGACGATTACTTGACAGAGATTTCCAAGCAAAAAGTCAGGACTGAATTGATGACTTATCATTACCCGTGAAACTAAAAAAAAAACAAAAAAAAAACAAAACAAAAAAAAACACAAAATTGATACCTGGGAACTTTATTACATTTTGAAAAACAGTTCGTACACCGCTTATTGGAATCCTGTCGTGTGCGCTGAAGATAAACATCCTCATCACAAACCTAAAGACCATCAATCTTATGTCATCAACACGGACGACAGTCATCTCCCAAGAACCCACTGTGCAGCCGTCTACTTTCCCCACGAGACCTGTGTGGAGCATTTTGATTCGTATGGATTACCGCTTTTAGATGACGACATCATCGACTTTATGAGAAGAAATGCCCAGACGCCTCGCTTCCAAAATGTGAAATTTCAAGGTACAGATTCTATGGGGTGTGGACAATATTGTGTGTATTTTCTTCATCAACTTAGTCTTGAATATCCCTTAGAACAGTTAGTGGCTTATTTTTATCGTGACTGTCCTAGAAACGATGAAAAAGTAGATCGATGGTTTTGTGACCGTTATGGATTTGTCTTGTCTTTAGCTAGGAAACGTAGTGTACATCAATGGCCAAATGACCTCCGTCAGTCGAAGTCTAACTTGACTTCACAACGTTGTCAGCCTTGTCAAAAATATGATATTTGAAAAAATGTGTTGATGTTATATTATTTGTTGATGGTTTGTTGGTTGAATAAAAATGTTATTAAGATATTATTTCTGGTTGTTTGTTTTAAAATTTTATTATCACTATCTATGCTTTTTGACTTCTCTGTATCCCACACCATGAGGTGAGCTATAGCGTTCCTATCCAAAAATCGTAGGGATGTTTTCTATCTCGTCCGCGCTTGAGCCATATGAATCGGGTCAGTCTCCAGTCTGACCATCCTCTGTTGACTCATCAACTCGTAAGACTAACAAATCCGAACGAAGCATATGTCCAGTTGCATCGTGTCAGGCAAAAACAGACACCCAAGTCTGAAGAGATTGAAAATATCAGGGTGCTGAAAGTGGCACCAGATCTGATAGAAGACGTCTTTTAAGACGAATTAAAAAAGGAACAAGAAGAATGGACCGAGAGGTACAGAATTCAGAAACAGCAGAGAGAGGAGCAACAGCAGCAGCAACAATAACAACAACCGCAGGAGCCAGACAGAGTTCTCCTCATTCCAAAGAAGCGGACCGTATCACGTGTGAAAGCCTGCAGCCAGATGGGGTCGCAATCTTAGACGATAAGAGATTGCCACAACCCCAAACAAAATAGCTCTTTTCAAGACTACCCCAAATTTCTAGAAAAGAGATAGTAGTCAAATTGCCAAAAAAATTTGTATTTGTGTTTGTCATTATTTTAAAAAATAGAAGTGTGTCTATAAACACTTCGTTTCTCTGGCTTGTAAGATACTGTGTGTGTTCGTCTGTAGGTACAAATAAAAGTGTGCATATAAACACTTCATTTCCCTGACTTGTAAGATGGTCTATGTGTTTTTATATGTATTGGTGGTAATAAAATGTGTTCGTAGGTAAACATGTGAATGTGAGTGTTTCTTTTGGGTCCGCGCGTTCTATTTTTTGATGGTGATGTGGGTATTGTTAGGTTTTGTGTATGGGGATGCTTTCCTTCACGTCCGCGCTTCAGGGATATAAATCGAAGCGTTCGTCAGTCTTGCTACCCATCGTTGACGTATCAACAAGACAAAAATGAGTAGAACTGCCAAACTTTTAGAACTCTAGATGCACCTGGAATATGCTAGGCGACTCTTGGATAAGCTGGCTATGGAGGAAGCCAAACTTGAAGAAAGAAAAGGAGAAGGAAAAGAAGAAAGAAATGATCCTACCTCATCTCATGACTAGGCCTCAGGGTGAGTTGAAGCCTGAAGTCAGGACACCAATACTAGCACTACTACCACCACCACAGCCACCACGTCATCTACAGCCACAACCACTACCACCAGTACCAAGAGCCGCTGTCCCCCAGACGGAAAACTGGGACGAAGAGTTGGAGAGACAGCGGCAAGAGTGCGAGCCGCAAAGACCTCATCATCTCCGGGTCTGGCATAGGAGAAGGCAAAGAGAAGAAGTCTTCACTATCCCTCAAAGTGAAAACTGGGATGATAAGGCCACTCATCAACAATCTGCTCTCCCAACCACGCGCATTAATTGGGAGAATGACTGGAGTAGGAGATGTGTGCGTGGTGCCAGGCCTGGAAGGTGCCAGCATTGAAAGGTGTATTTGGAGTTCACAAAAACAGCCCTTTTCAGTGCTAACCAAATCTTTAGAAAAGAGAGACTAATCAAGTTGCCAATAATATGATTTTGTGTGAGTGTATGTGTGTGCGTGCGCGCGTACGTTTGTGTGTGTATGTGTGTTTGTTTTTTCATTAACAAAAAACACTTGTCCCTAAACACAAAAAGTGTGTTTGTGTGTGCATGTGTTTTTTGTGTGTATGTGTGCGAGCGTACGTTTGTGTGTGTATGTGTTTGTTTTTTTCTTAACAAAAAACACTTGTCCCTAAACATAAAAAATAGTGTTTGTGTGTATTTTTTGTTTGTGTGCGTGCGCGTACGTGCGTGTGTGTCTTTCCCTTAACAAAACCCTTGTCTTTGCACTAAATAAGATTTGTGAAAGTGAAGTAGTGTAACTATAAACACTAACTCCTTTGCTGATGTAATTGTAGGTGATGATGTGTTTTGCAAATAAAAAATTTCCTTCTCCTCAAACTGTTAGTATGAAGTGTTTTGGATTTTGTTGGTATTAGTTTGTTGGTTTGTAAAAAAAAATATTTTAGGTTAGCACTCCAATCTCTGTGGGTTGTTTGGTATGTGATATGGGTAGTTGGTAAGAGGGGATGTTTTCCTTCACGTCCGTGTTTTTGTCATATAAGGTGTTGCGATCGTCATTCGCACCATTCAACATTGAATAAACGAAGATGGCTTCTAACCACATGGACAAACTGATGACATTGCAGGAGGTAGTGGATGACCTGGGAATGATGGAGGAGATGATGGTTAGATTGGAGCATGGTACCTATAACCCTCACAGATTGAAAATGAAGATTAATAATTTGAAGAAGGTGAAGGAAAGATTGAGAGAACTGATAAAACAGGAAAAGGAGGAGAAGGAGGACAAACAGGAAAAGGAACAAATGAGAGCCTACAATGCTAAGCTTGAAAAAGAAGAGGAGAATGAGACAAGGAAACAAGAAGGGAAGAAGGAGGAGGAGGAGAAAAGGAGAAGAAGGAGGAGGAAGAAGAAGAGAAAGAGAATGGGAAGAAGAAGACAAATGTAATGGATAATACGAGAAGATGGTGGAGAAGAAGGAGGGATGAGAGAAATTAGCTAAAGTCAAACGTCCCTTTTCAGGGCCATTCCATTGCCTGGGAAAGATATCTATTCTCTCTTGCCTAAAATGTTTTTAGTCCATTTGTTTTGTGTGATACATTTATGTCCATAAGTCTATGTAGGTCTATGTCCCCATTGTCCAGTACCGTGACGTCACCCATGTTAAAATGCCTTTTGTCGCTATAGTGCCGGGACCCTATCTGTAACGCTAATTCCCATTGTCCCTATAAATCTTGTCCCTATAGGGCCGAGGCAGTTTTTAACATGGAAGACCAATAGTCCCATTTTGCCCCCACTCACTACTTAGGCTGCTAACATGGCCGCGGCTTCTGCAATGAAACCAGGCAAGGAAGATTTAATTCATAATCGGTCTCGCGAGTGGGTGACGTGGTCTCGGTTTTTCATAGCAGAGTTGGATAATGAAACTACATGTATGATTGGGTTGAAACTCGTAGACACGATTCGGTATTATAACCCAGAGCAGTAAAGTGGTCAGGTGAGGTGATTTAAAAATTTGGTTGGGTATCTGTATTAGGTATATGCCTCTGGTGAGTTAAAAAAAGCTGAAAACGTAGAGCTACTGATCGGGCATAGTCTGTCGATATGTTTACGATCTCAGACCAAATGGACATTCTGAAGAAGAAAAAAAAAAAACAACGCTCTACCATTTGGTAAAAGTTTGGATAAAGTAACTGGATAAAGTAACTGCCGCTAATGGTGAAACCTCCAAGTAGAATATCTGCTCGAGAGGAATTATTTTCATCCTTCACGAGTAAGGATTCCAACATGAAGAGTCCATAGCTCGGTATCCAGTGTTGACAAACTTACCTTGGTGCAATGATACACATCCATGCAATGTTTCTTCGATTATAAGATTTGCCACTTGTACGAATTCATGGCGCTTCCGAAGACACTTCATGTACATGGTGTGGTATGGATCTGTCGAGACCACAATCGAGGAACTCCATTAGTCTTCTTAATATTCTTAGAGCTTCCACCGATGTAACTGGAAGTTCCTACCACAATCGAGTACATTTTATGTAGCAGCCCCACGTATTCCTAAATGGTCTTGAATATTCCCACGTCTTTCATGTTGCTTTTGCGAAGCTACGTATGGTCCTTCGGGTACTCGCAGGGGTCAAACTCGAAAGCGAGTGATAGTGCACCCATATCTGCGTAGACATCAATGGTAGTAATGTGCATTAGCAACAAGTCTGTATTCATGTATATCATCTCAATGTTGGCACCGTACCGCGAATCAATCGAGTTGTAGTAGAACTCGTACATGAGCAGATTCAACAATCCAACACAGGTGCAACAACGTAAATGAGTTTCGTCAACTTAAGTCGGGATTTCTTCCCGTGTAGGTCAGCAAGTTCACCGGCAAATGAATATTGGGTCGGCAATTGAGTTGATCACGGTCCCGGACAAGGTTGCCGTGAATTCGTTTTCGCCGATAAACCATAGAATCGCAGCAGCGGATGTATTCGTGACATACGCATTCCCAACCGCAGACATAAGTGAAGGATTTATACAAGGACAACATAGTTGAGTTTCGGGCGCAGTGAACTCGGTGAACTTACTAACGGAATATCCCACGAGTTTACATTGGTGCGGTGACAACCACTCGAGGGTATGAGGCGCCGTAGCGGACAAAAGTTAGTCCAATGAGAAAGTTGCAGTTAAAATTTTGATGTCGTATGTCGAGAAATCCAATATCACATGTTGGATCAAATTGCATTGATTTTAAATTTTATATGTTGAATTATACAGTGGTGGTTTAAAGTTCAGTTTCCTATGTCGACGTTTTACATTGTATTTTTTAATTACACAGCGGTGGTTGAAATTCCAATATCATATGCCGAGAATCCCTAATTCACACGTTGTATGCAACTGTTTGTGATGAAAGTTCCATTTCATATGGCGAGTATTTAGATTTCATCTGTTGAATTTCACAGCAACGAGAAGCAGCCTCTTTGTTTAAAAATAACGCGGTCCGTTCACGAGAGCGACCTCTAGCGAAGAAATTCATAGTAATTCTCGACCTGTGAATGGCAACTTTCAAACTGTAAATGCATGAAATGTAATGGCGCCTCATAATTGAATACACGAATGATGTATCTTAATACTCGATATTGTTTTGAATTGTTAAAGTGGACATTGTGTAATGTTACTTTTAACACCAACACATCATTTCACCATATAAAAAAAAAAAAATTTGACAAGCATAATAAAATGTCCAACCGCCACTGTGTAATTCAACAGATACAATCTAACAACTCAACATACGAAATGGAACTTTCAGCGCAATCAATGTGATTCAACATGTTAAATTGAAACTCTCGACATATGACATTAAAATTTCAACAACCGGCGTGTAATTCAGAATATGCAATCTAAAAACTCGACATTGGACATCGAATTTTCAATCAGATCTGTGTAATTCAACAGACGAAATCTAAATACTCAACATATGAAATAGAACTTTCAACATAAACTCTTTGAACCAATACGTATATTAGAAATTCTCGACGTATGAAATTGAAATTTCAACCACCGCCGTGTAATTCAAACGACTCGATCTAAAACCTCAGCATAGAAAACATAACTTTCAACCACTACTGTTTAATTCAACAGATACAATCTAAAATCTGTCCCTAGAAAATGGAACTTTAAGGACAAGCATTTTTGATACAACACGTGAAATTGGAATTCTGGACATATGACACTAAAATTTCAACGGCAACCTTCTGATTGGACGAGCTTTTGTTCCGCTAAGGCGCCTCATACGAGGGAAACAGATAACGCTTCTGGAACCAGGGGATAATCATTGTGAGTGTGGAGAAGCTCTTCCTGGTATTTCAAATCGACTTCAAAGAAATGTCCGTGGTAGCTGTTGTTATCGTACACGCGTGTGTTTACATCCAATGGATCGATCCGCTGAAACTCACTACGGGCATCTGTTACATCATCGCCCATCTTACAGGTTGTTAGGATCAAGATGCATAATAGAACTGTTTGGGAGGGTGGGGTCGTATGTAATATGTAGTTGTTCGGTTTACAGAAAACAGTTTGGTGCTAAGGTACTTACAACTCTATTACACGCACTCTTATAATTTGAAACAAAATCTTACGTGCGTGTTGGTGTGTGTGATTATGTGACTGAAATTGATGATTTTGCATTCTTTAATCACAATTTTTTAATTAGACCTAAACAACGAATCAGAGAAGACTGGTATAATTTATATTTTCTTTTGTAAATAAAGATAATGATTATATATATATATATATATATATATATATATATATATATATATATATATATATATATATATATATATATATATATATATATATATATATAAAGAATATCAGTCATATAGCGAATAACAGTATTTTCAAGTGCACTAGATCCAGTGCACAAGATCCAGCAAGGGATCGCGTGTCATGGATTGATTAAGATAAATGCAATAATCTTACAATGAACAGTGCAAAACTAGTTTCTAACTAGCATAAGCACTTTCGACTGTAAACGAATCTTTTTCAAAGGCAAATACAAAACACAGACAAGACAAACAGAAAACATAAAAGGCGTTGTAGTTAAACAATATTACATGACTATTTCTACAGGAATAAAAGCTTGAAAAGTTTGGTGTTTCAACTAGTTAGCTTCGACCTGATGATGATGCTGAAGACCGCTCC
This sequence comes from Megalonaias nervosa, assembly GCA_016617855.1. Lineage (NCBI taxonomy): Eukaryota > Metazoa > Mollusca > Bivalvia > Unionida > Unionidae > Megalonaias > Megalonaias nervosa. The sequence goes on along the minus strand of JAECUM010004822.1, from coordinate 130,766 downwards.
GGTGGCCTAGTGATTAGAGCGTCCACCTCGGATGCGGCAGGTCGTGGGTTCGATCCCCGGCCGAGTCATACCAAAGACTTACAAAATGGTACTAACAGCTGCCTCGATTGGGGCTCAGCATTAAGAAGTTAGTGTTAGGACTGGTCGGCCTGGTGTCAGGATAACGTGACTGGGTGGGACATCATGCTACATGTCTGCGGCATGATGCCCCAGTGCTAGACATCACTATAAACTGCCAAACACTGCACACATCGTAGCGATATGACTGAAAAATTGTTAAAGCTACGTTAAAATCCAAATCACACACACACACACACACACACACACACACACACACACACACTGATGCTGAAAAATATTTTATATTGACCTAGAAATCGAAGAGCCATATCACATCTGTTTTAATGTGAATTTAGGTGACCGCAAATTATATCCCGGATATTTCATTGTTTTAGTAGTAGTTATAGTTTTTTGGGTGTCTAGTTATCAAATTGAAAACTTATTTAAATGAAAATGTGCCGGCTTCAAAAACATGATGATGTTATTTGTGAGTGGCTGTCTTCGTTTCTTGGTTTAAACAGCTTGGTTTTTATGTTCTAAGGCGGCGAATCCAGTAAGATTCCTTTTTTTTCCTGGTTTCGGAGCTCCAGCTGGGGTTGTAAGCAATTGCAATAAGTGTTACATGTGTGGCCACGGAAAGGGAAGAATTCTTCAATTGGACGTCTGTACAGCTTCTTTGTCATCCAATCAGATCTGTGAAGATTAATCATTTTGTGTAACTTTTTAGTTTCTCCGACGTTCTAAAGGCTACAGATCTTACATGTTATGAGATAACTTGCATTCTGTTTTGCATATTCTGTTTGGACCATGTATGTTCAGGTTTTCACTAGTCGCTGTGCTAGAAAATGTGTTGGTCTCTGTCATATGTTGGCAGGTTTTTCAGCTTTTATCGCCACATGAGCCAAATTTACTAGGGTGGTCTTGGTTAGTGATTGGCGTTAGCTTCGCCCTGACTTGGATGTCTTTGAGGCGTTGGGTCTCCGGAAGGCTACTACAGGTTTGTTCGGGTGGATTAACTTTAGTGTGTCGTACGATAACACGATTTTCTCTTCCTTTTTGCGACCTCATTTCTATATCATCGACGAAGCGTACCCACTGGTAAGGTGTAAATTCCATGGATTCTAAACGTTGACCCTCCAGTCTTCCCATAAAAAATATTAGCACTCGAGGGGTCCACTGTGGTTCCATCGATTTGGAGCAAAATGGCCCCCTCGTCTGCTAATATTTTCATGGGAAGAGTTGGGGGTGGCACTTTCACCATTCTAAAATTATAATAAAGAAAGTGGTAAACGTCGGGTACACCAGGTTTATCCATGGGGAATACCAATTTCCTTGACCCATGCCTAAATTAACATATTTACCTCTATTGATAATGATCATTATATTTAACCCACAATCATAGAGAAAATATTAGCTATGTATTATTTGTTTATAAAAGTAAACGTTACTGGTCAAGTACACAATGAACTCGATTTTGGACAAGGTCAAAATACATTAAGGCAAACCATATAACCATGGTGAAAAAAGTAATAATACAAATTAAATATACATAACAGCTGTCTGTGCATAAGCAGTCTGTACTGTACTAAAAAGAGTTCGTATTTATTGTCTGTACATAAGTAGTCTGTACTCCAAAGACTAGATATCTATTTTCTGTACATTATGTAGTCTGTACTCCAAAGACTAGATATCTATTTTCTGCACATTATGTAGTCTGTACTCCAAAGACTAGATATCTATTTTCTGCACATTATGTAGTCTGTACTCCAAAGACTAGATATCTATTTTCTGCACATTATGTAGTCTGTACTCCAAAGACTAGATATCTATTTTCTGTACATTATGTAGTCTGTACTCCAAAGACTAGATATCTATTTTCTGTACATTACGTAGTCTATACTGCAAAGAGTTGATATTTACTGCCTGTATGTTAAACAGTTTTTACAACAAAGAATTGATATTTATTGTCTTTATATTACATAGTTTTAACTAAATAGTTGATATTTATTGTTAGTATGCTAGGTAGTTCTTCACCAGTTAGTTACTACTGTTTAAATAAACCCATTGTAATTAGCATGAAATGTGTCATGTTGTCTCGGTTTTCCTCTGCAACAGCCGTATTATTGGCTCAAATGTTAAAGATGGAAAGGACTGACCTGTGACGGCATTATCTTTGAATCTAGTTATTTCTTTTCTTATTTAGTCCTAATTGAAATGGCATGAATCTTACCCGCTATATATTTTCTAAGCCGTGTACAGTCTGCCTAAAAGTAGTAGATTACAACCCCTCCCCGCTTCCACCTCCAACCCACCCACCCTAAAATAAAAACAAAACATCAAGAACAATATTGACTTTGCTTAATGAAGTCGGTTGTAGCGTCTAAGACACTTTGTATGTATAAACGATGAGGTTATCATCTCTCTTTTGAACAATAATAAAAATATAGAAGCAGCCTGAGGGAGGGTGGGGGAGATCTCTAAACAGAGCGATTAAAAAATGCAAACTACCCCATGCTCCTCCGCGCAACATGAGGGTTAATTACAAGAAAATGTATATGATGTACAGTGAATACTTTCGTAAATTAACCTCTGTTAAATTTCTTAACTAAATATGGCGTGACTTTTTTTAGATATAATCGTCAAATAATTAACGATATGGATATATTTTTGAATGAGGTGTTTAGGGCTTGTATCATTTTCTACACTGATATGTGACATGTACACCTCCTATATTTTTGTATGTAGACAGTGAAATACCAACAGTCAGCTCGGAAGAAAAGTTAGCCACCCATAGCAGTAGATATGTAAAGCTCAACGCAAGTATAATATATCAAACACAGCCTGGATGACAACTAATTTGAATTGCATTAATCTGTTTAGCAATAGTTAGGTACACCCGGAGGGAGGGGAACGGACTGGGCGGTTGCCCCTTGCGCAGAGGTTTCAGGACACCAAAACCCCGTTGGGTCATCATCGTCGCCACGGGAGACATTCACCCTTAGTACACTACTGTTAGCACACAATGTTTCATAAAATTATCACCTAGGTAAAGGGCATCCGTTTGCACTGAGAGCACCAATTGGTGTCAGAAATGACCTTCGGAAATGAAAAATGCAGGTAGATATTTGGGGTTGGGGTGCATAAATTTCGTTTGCTATAAACTGCCATTAACTTGTCAGGTCAAGTGAATAATATTACGTTTTGTTTTAACATGTGTGTCCAAAATGTTATGGACCTTTATGACCTCATTTGACCTCACTTGTGTATTTTATTTCTTATGATTTTTTTTACATTAGGCAATAGGATACGGCTATGACATTGTGCATAAAACCTTCCCCTAGCACGACTGACCACGAAGTTGCCATTGATGTGCCTTGCCCAAAATAGACTCCTTCTTTAATGCAAAGGAGACAAAAGTAGTCAATAAGCTGTTTGCACTGAGTGCCAATACTTGGAATTTTACTTGAGTTTAAAGATTTAAATCAAGTCCGATAAATAAATCGGTTTACAAGCAGTGGACAGCGATCTAAAAGCGAAAATGCACTTTCGCAGGTGTGATCAGCTCCTAGGTGTATCTTTGGTATTATGGAAATGTACATGGTAAAGCATGGTGGAATAAAACAAAAAAAGTGGTTGGCAATATGTATAGATTCATTTAAAGAGTAATATTTAATTATAACTGTAGCGATAAAACACGACAGAAGAATTAAACAAGCGCGTCAGTGACAGAAGTGAAGCGAAAAATGAACAGCCTTATGATAGGTTAAAGAACATAATTGGACTGATTCTAATGACATCGTTATATGATTCATCGCATATATGCCATTCAGATCTACTATAGTTGCATGGGAAGTCATGTACAAAACATTTCTCTCTCTCTCTCTCTCTCTCTCTCTCTCTCTCTCTCTCTCTCTCTCACACACACACACACACACACACGCGTAGGTGCGTCAACATATACCACGTCCACACACACTTGCGTGTACACCTAATAAACGTACGTACATCCGCGCACTTGTTTGAGTTTCATAATTGGATCAGAGCAAATTTGTACTTCTAGATATTAGTCACTTTTTAACTGGCAATTATACTAATTTTAAAATTTTATCCAGAAAATCTACATAAAAATCATTTGATAGGCTTCTGGATTTAAACTGTAGGTATGGTGTGAAGGGTACTGCTAACTCAGTTTCGACACAAATTTAAACGATTATCCTGTTTATAGATCCCTAGATATAAATTAACATTGAGGAATAATTGGAAATTAGACCATTGGTCATGTATCATAGTCCGTTTAAATTGCCATGTGGGATTATTTACGTTGCCTTATTTAATCATCTCACTTCTTGTTAAAATACAACCGCTTAGAAGTATGTTCCATTTGAAAGGGATCAAGTGTCTTAGAGACAGACAGCACGTGTGCAGTTAAGTTAACCTGTTTTGTTCCGGATCGGTTTCATCTTTCTTTCACAGACATGGGTGTCCGCAGTTGAGAGGGAGACAATTGCCACTCTTTCCGTTTTTATAAAAAAAAAAAAAAAATATTCATTGTGCAGTAATACTCTGGCCACTTTGGTTCCCCCATCTCACCAAAAAAAAAAGTTATTTCTCACGCTCGTGTTTATAAAACTAAATATTGGACCAAATACAATTCTAACCTGTTTGACAATATTTAATTTTTCTTTTTTGTTGAAATATTGCTATTTAACAGGATATGTGAATTATGCAGCGAGTGTTTAATGTTTGGTTCCGCAAGGGGGCGCCACGTGATCGGACCAATCACACGTCTGCAGGACCTGGTTGAATACAGTTCCTGGAAAGAAAACAAAAATGTATTAGCTATATTTATCTGCGAGATAATCAGTATTCCAAATTTAAAGTGAAAATGCCGTATAAAATATGGGAAATATAAAAGGATATTAAAATTTATTTAAAGCGAATACTTCAAGGAAAGGAGCACTTAAGGAAATGAAATGTGGTCTGGCAAATAAATAGATAAATCAATAATCTGCATGAAAATATTGAGTTCCTGCGCATGTATCAATTGATTTTCCTCTATTAATTTTTTTCCCCAACCCGACGAGTTCATACAAATTTGAAACTATTTTCAAGATATGCTTCACTTTTCAAATATAATCCAACGTATGCGATTTCTACTTTGCACAGTGTAGGAGGAGTTAAAGAATATTAGATAGGAATAAACGCACTTTTTATACATATTTAGTTTTATAGTGTTTTTTATTTTTGTGTGTGACTGAGGGAAGAGTTTCTGTGTACCTGATTTTTGTCATGGTTGGGAGTTATAAAACAAGTTGTTTACTGATATCTGAGTTCAAGGTCTAGCCTATTTTTTAAACAAGCTTAGAAGCGAACTTTTTTACAATTTGGAGGAAATTTCGGGAACTCCAGGGTACTCCATTGCGTCTTAGGTCAAGTGAAAATATGTATATATAGCTAGAAGTGAACAAGTATTTTCATTTCTGTCTTATCATCAGTTTCTGAGAATTTATTAAGCTTATATTTGTGTTGACTAATCGGATCATGGAAGTTATTAAATCTTGCTGACAATTCCTGACTTAATTTCTCAAGATAATTGAAATACTCGCTGTTGCCACATCTAACAAGTGAAAGTTTTAGCTTGTCACGTCCGCTGAAACATATTCCTAATGTTTCATTGTTAATTTCAACTGTCAGCTGTTTACCGTCGATCATCAAATATTTAATTTTGCTATTGCTGCTATTTGTCACTGTTATTTTTTCGAACATTATTTTAATATTTTAGATAAATTGTCATACCCTAGTCGGAAAAAATAATATCAAGTATAGATTTGTCGTTAGATTTATCGTCAACGACTTCGTCAGTGTCAAGTATAGATTTATCACAGGCGCTTACGCCCGCAACTTTATAATGGCCAAGTGCAAACGTATCTATTCCGTTTTCACAATAACATTTGTCATCAAAATTACTTAATCCACGTTTGATAATAACGTCTGTTTCAAGTTTGTGATGATTTGTTCGAATAGCCATTGCTCTTATAAAATTAACACTTCCATCAAGCGCATATTTAAAATCATCAAACCCAATAAATTTTAAGATATTCCTTTTGCTTTCTTTGTTACTTTATTGTTATCCAACAATACAGCGTACATTTTATTACGCAATCCAATAAAATATTTGATAATGAGCGAATTCATTTCGTCTTTAAATTTACCTATAACGTTTCTGTTTGTCATCATGAAATTTACTATTGCGAGGATAATCTGACAAATCAAACAGATACCTGTTATCAAATATATCTTGATAGACATCGTCGACGCCATCTATTTTATAAATAAGCGAGTCAGTATCGGTAATCAATAATTTACTTGACGGCCACTGCTTCTTTACAAAAGTATGATGAAAATCGTACATTAGCCACTTTGACAAATCTAATGCGGCAGCTCCAACGTACATTGGCTTATTTAACTTCAAATTTGTTTTTCTTCATTGTATCGTGACAAGATTCTTATTAAATATTTTCATACTGACAAAATCATAATCCGATACAAGTTTGTTTCGGCGGTTGATATCATTGATGAGTTCGATGTTTACTCGCTTTCTAATGTTTTCCATCGTTTTTCCACAGAGTTGTTCATAAGCTTAAAGAAGTTCTTCTCGAAATCAGTTTTTGCTACAGCTCCCTTGAAGTGTTTGAGCTGATATAACCTTTCATCCACGATGACTGCTTGAATTTTAACACACGATGAACTTTCCTCAACACAAGACCAGCATCTACTGCTTGTTTAAGAACTTTGTAATGCAAAACATAATTTCGCTTGTCACGTAAATTTGGAACGAGCTTACTTACCATATAATTTTTTTATTACCCGCCATTGCTTGTTGTTTCTGAGATAGCAAAGTATAGTCGATTATCATTGATTCCGTACAGAACGGACAATCGTTGTGTAAACCGTACAACGAAGCAGGATAATCAAGATCAACTTCAACAAAATACGAAACATCTTCAGGTATCTTTTTTCTGTTTCCTATAAAAATTGTTCAGGTGTAATCCAACGAAATCCACCAAACGGCATTGGTTCTGACATTGCAAAACGTTAAAGGTTATTCGTGTCAAGATAAATAATGTACTTTGATGGAAGCTCAGGATTGTACTCTTTCATGTATTTGTTATTTGCTTCCGAATATTTATTTCTTATAACGCTAAGACCGCCACGGATACTTTTGTCAATAAAATTAAACATGTCAACGTCTGTTAATAATTTTAACTCTACCTTGCTAAACTTTAACAAAGCATCCCACGATGATCCAGAAGCAGAGTAATACCAACAAGGATCTAGTCCGTAATTGTTATAGCTCATTTTTCGAAAACTCTCAAATACATCCGCTAGCAATAGTACATCCGTTTTCAAGTCTTGCAATCAAATTCTTTCCAAATATCTTGAGCGTATTTGTACTCGTCATCGGTTATATTTTCGATTTTTAGCTGCGAATAAAATTTATCTTTGTCAGGTAAAGAAGTTTCATCATATTTACTCCAATCATCTAGATACTCGAGTGGAAATACTCAATTTTTGTTAACAAGCTTGCTTTGTTACCAAACAATCTTGTCGGTTATAAAACTCACTACAGCCTTTTACCAGCTTGTCTAACGATGCTGCCATTAACAGCAGGCTGTCGATAAAACGCAACTTACTTAAAGTAACTGACACACACTTTTCAAAATTATTTGTAATACACTTGATCACGTTATCAAGTTTTAAACGAGACTTTATTTCAGGATCACCTAAAGCTTCTACGATAATATGACTGTCATATCCTCGGAAATTGTGAAGAACAACTGGAATAAAATATGAACCTATTAGATTACACTTGTCGTGAGCTTCTTCACGATATTGTCCGGTCAAATGACAATGTCGTGTGCCGCTCCACGATATTGTCCGGTCAAATGACAATGTCGTGAGCCGCTCTACGATATTGTTCGGTCAAATGACAATCTCGTGAGCCGCTCCACGATATTGTCCGGCCAAATGACAATGATCACGTACTTTTTTATTACCAGGCGCATGCTCGGCATGTGTATCAAAACTTTGTTCACAAATATGACAAAATTCTGCCTGTGAGAAATCAATTTCCTGCTGAACCGTTAATTTTATCATTGGAACAATTCTTCTTAAAAGAGTTGAAATAGCATCAACTTCGCTAATTAACTGCTTGAGAAGCCAAACAGCTGGATTAGGACCACGTTATATTGTAATCGGTTAGGTTAAACTTGGATCAACGCAACAAACTAACTTATACGCGACACCGCATGGAACATGGTTTTGAGTTTTTCTTGTGCTGGACTCGTTAGGATTATTTTCTATACCAAATACAGGCTGAAGTAAACACTCGAAATCAGCGTAGATAACGAAAGGAACTTTTAATTTATGTTTTGTGGTTGACAAACTGCAGAATGTTTCTTTTTCGCCAGGCATTGTTACTCGTTGTACTTCCGAACAATATTGTGGATGCTTTTGTAATTTTTCATTGTCAGAGCAAGCGTGTAAACAGCGATAATAGAAGTACTTCTTATTTTTTTGTTATTGTATTGTCGTCCAACAGGCCCGTTAAAGTTTTTGATCCATACGTAATGAGTTTTATAAAACAGCAAGTTTATTGTTGATTGTGAGGCTGTTTCAGAAATATATACCTCGGATAGACGTTTTCACGCTCAAGAACATTAATTTGCTTTTCAAACTTTGGTATTTGATTTTCTGCAACGGGAAAGTGAATATCAGTAAAATTTAATTTTGAAACATAACTGAAATACTTGTCAACACGATCAGCAATATTTTCCTGCTGGAAACATCGCAGAAAGAATAGCCCACGGAAAGCATGTGTTATCAAAGTTTTGACGTTGATGCAGCACTTTTTGTTTTTTATTTTCTGCGACAGGTCAATGCATGAACTACCTCAAAGTACGCTATATTTCATCGTGTGAATAAATTTCAGTAATCATCTCAAACTTCCAACCTGAACCTGATTCAGTGAATTCCTCTATTTTCTTCCAAATTTCCTGATACATTTTATCAGCTAGCAATGAAAGTTTAGTTCCAGGCAAAACACGCTTAGATTTTGTGTTAATAAAAGGATCATCAATTTCGTCGTTGGCGACGTAGTCGTTAGCATCATCCCCAGAAACATATAATTTTGAAAATATAACGTGGTACTGCATGAGGATCTTCAAACCCTTGTGCAAATCAAGCTAACGTTTTATACTTGGTTCTAACAAATGAAACAATCTTGCTGAGGTAAAATTGCCAGAACGATTTGTTTATCAAATCAATAGCCATTGTCAAATCCAGCAAAAGCGGTAGCTATTTTTGTTGATTCTCCAATAATGCTCTTTTTTTACGATATCGCGTAACTTCAGCATTATATACTATATTTGAGCAGATGTTTAATTAAACAAACAGATTGCTTATTACAATAATGACAAAAAATTTAATGGCATGCGCAAACGAGCAAGAGTACTACTACGTGCATCGGAAATACAACTTGTACGCGGGAAATATGATAGGATCGGTGATACACATCAAATATGGGAAACCGTTTGGTAAAGAAACTCCAGCTGGTTATAAGATCAGCATAAAATCGGAAGGAGTTACCCGAGAACGTACTGAAATGTTTCGGAAAAATTTCATTTACTCGCTGTTTTGTGGAGATATTCCCGAAGGACAACGAGTTTACCGAGTTAACGGTGACGTTACCGATGACAATATCGCAAACTTGGCTTTGCAATATGAATTTCAGCCTCATCCAGTATTTGATCTTTACGAAGCCTCTAACAAAGGAATTATTCGAAACAGAAAAACTAAAAAAGTATCAGGTAGATTACAAAATCGTGGATACTTGTTGGTAATTCTTAGAGGAACACAAACAGATTTTGTTGCTTATTATAGCCACAGGTTTGTGTTTGAAGTTTTTAATAAACCAATTCCGCAGGGAATTTATCCTTGGCTTGTGATTAATCATATCAACAACATCAAGACAGACAATCGATTGGAAAATATTGAGCTGGTTACCCAACAAGAAACTGTTAGAAAAGGTAAAAACAAAAACGGCGTTAATTTTAGGTGTCCAACGAAACCTGTTGTTTCGTTTAACCTCGAAACAAGCGAAGAAGTAAAGTTTTCTTCGATATCAACTGCAGCAAGATATTTTAGCATCATTCGTCAAGTAGTTACATTTGTTGCAGATGGCACAGCAAGATCAACGTTTTCAAAAAAATACAAAACTAGTATCATTTTCCGATACGATGATAATTAGTTCTTTTGTAAGATTCTGTTTAGTTCATCTTTGGTGATGCAATTATGGCACCACAGCATTATTAAACTCTTATCGTAATGAACATCAACAACTGCGCCGTCTCGCGGTTTCATTTTTTCTGCTGCTGTAAGCAGAATTTTGTCATTGTTTCCTTTGGTTGCTATTAGTTCAACGGAAATATTTTTTTTGTCTGGATCTGAGAAATATGTTCTTATTGCATGTTCAAATTCAACACGATTAATGACTGTTGCTTTTTCATGATATTTCTTATTTTTGGTTCATTGTTATTTTAATGAAATAGATAAAATTTAATTACAATATGAAACTGCTCGAAAGAATTGAGTACATCTACAAAACACCATATTAAGATATTGTTGTCAGTGACGTAGTCACCAACGAAGTTAACAACGACGAAGTCGTCAACGATGAAGTCGTCAACGACGAAGTTTTAGCACACGAGGAAGAAGATTTTAACAGTTGCCATGACGATGTCATGGGATGAGAAAAATTATGGTAGATCAACAACTGGTAGATACGATGTAAAATATCACATTGCAAATTTTTTTATATATAAAATTCAATTTTACGGTTGTGGAGAATCAATTGTTCTGGCAGTTGATAATGCCGTTTTTAAACACCACAATACCTGGTCGTAAAAAAGTATCAAATTCGATTTTATATTTGTCAAGATCTTCAACCTGTTGCCGCTAGCGCCAGATCGAAAACAGTGTTTAATATCGTTGTGTAATCCTGTAAGATGCAGATCGGTCTAACGTAAATACGAAGAAATCTACAAAAAACATAATTTCGCAATACTGCTAGTTGGTATCCAGCTATTAAATTTATCGCTGTAACCGCGCCACTTGACAAGGCTTTTTTTTTTTGCCACGTTTTTTGATTACTCGTTCGATAACAAATATATCTTGTTCAGTTTTCTGTAATTCCTGTTTGTAAAAACTGCCGATTATTGGTTCTCCTGCTAGATCTTTCAATGAGTACGTTACAGGAATCGTCGCCAGAACTTTATCAACGACAAATAATTCTTCCGTCCAGTTTGGGGTAAATCCTTTTTCAAATGCTATTTTTGTCAGAGTAATTCTGACTTTGTCTCCGAGCTTAAATGTATGCGTCCGGTACATATTTTCGTTAGCAAGAATCGGATTTTTAATTGCGTCGTTTGGTGACATTTTGATAGTTTTATGTTTCGTGCTGTTATAGTCAGATATAATCTGCGGAAGATCATCAATATATTTGTTTGTGTTTTTTATTGTCAGATGTTTGTGGATTTTTTCGTTTAGTGTACTATTAAATCGTTCTTTTTTAATTTTATTTTGCGCTAGAAACTGTTCAAATATTTTATTAAAAACTCCGCGCCATGGTCAGTCCATATTTTATTTGGTTTTCTTTCTGTGATAATGATAATTTGTTTTAACGCATCAATTATCGATGTTCCTGTTTTACCGGCAACAGGAATAACGAACGCGTATTTGCTAAAAACATCGATAACATTAAACAAGAATTTCTTGTTATCATTAAACTGAGCAAGACTTGACAACTCTACTAGATCTATCGCCCAGATATCGTCAACAGCATTCGCGAAAACCTTACGTCAAGGAAATTTTTGTTTTAGGTCGGTGTAATTTAGTTGCAAGCTCTTGCATTAATGGCTTCTCTCCGAGCGGGGCTTTACCAAGACCAAATTTGTACTTTGTTCCAATGAATCCTTGCACTAGTTTTCGGTCAAATCGTTCTCGTAGATTTACCGGTTTCATATCATGTAATTCTTTCAGCATTGTTTTATCACAACCTGCTTTATATTATTCGTTGTCCCGATAACAAATGTCGTGGCGCATTGCTATTGCATCAACTTGATTATAAGGCTCTTGTCCAGGTAATGGATTATCGTTCTCGTCAAGTTGTTTATCTAGTGGATTATATGGTCCGATATCTTTCTGGCCAGGCAATGTCCAACCTCCTTTTGGTTTTGGCAATTTACCAATAAGTTTGTGGATGTCGATGCCGCTGCAGGATTTACAATACGTAACAATTTTATTTTGTTCGAGAACTAGGTCTAGATCACATTCACAATTGCAACAACTTTGTTGTCGAGTCATTTTTTTTTTACTGTCCGACAAAAACAGAATTATTCTGATTTTTATAAACCTTTCGTAAAAATTCTTTTTTTTTCAACGTTTTGGGTCAATATTTTGTGTTTTTTCACCAATTTTACCTGTTTTTTAACGGGTTTTTTTTTTGTCCGATTTCTTATTTTTTGAGGGTCAAAATCGGAGCGTTTCTCTATTTAATTTTTATGATTTTTTTGATAAAAATGAAAAACTTTGGTCCAAATTTCTTATTTTTTGCTAATTTTTAAAATAATTTTACTGATTTTTGACCAAACAATTGTGAAATTTATCGAAAAATCGAAAAATCAAATAGAGAAACGCTCGGGTTTTGACCCTCAAAAAATACGAAATCGGACTGAAAAGAAAATCTACAACGATTATCGGGATGAATTTGCCAGATGAATAAGGCATGTTTTAGCGATTAATCATTAACCAGAATAACTTTATCGGCTGACGTTGTCGGGATCGGAATTATATCTATTCCCGATCCCAGCCACCCTGTTTAACATACTTTTCTTTCTGCCGCAAATAGCACAGATACTTTTTAGCATCATTCTGTTGTTTCTTGGGGGTTTTTTTTCTGCTTTCTCGTCCGTGTTAAACGTTTTAGTTTTGCATTTGAGACAAAATGTTGATGTCTGCGTCATTTTTTATGTCTGATTGTCTCACAAAATTTATCGCAACAACTTCGTCGTCAACGATTTCACCGCTAGGTTATCATTGTTTACACTTGGACATTTGTCAAACTGTAGAATAAACTTTAAAAAATTACAATTGGAGTTCTTTGAACTCGTTGACATCTGCCAGACAAACATTACATAATAGTATCCACGAGCAGACGTTCTAACTGCCTGTAGTTGGTTAGAAGAATAATTTAATTTGTTGTGTATTTTTCTGATATATTTCTTGATGACATCACTTGGAGGAAGTCCAAACGAATCAAAATAATTGTCATTGTAAACAGCTATCCAGTGGGTGCCGGATCCATCATTTAAATCTTGTAAATTAATTACACACGAGCCACCTACTGGTGCTCTGGATAATTCATCTTTGGAACACATTCCGTGAAAATTTTTAACTGCTTTTAGTTGATCAAGTATATCGAAATTGCTTAATGCAAGCGACTTTGTCGCCATCGGCGTTTTTGATGAACTCAACGTCTGGTTCCCGGCAACAGTAATCCCCTGCCGATTGCGAGCAGGTTTGGAAGGAGACTGCCGGCTAGCCCTGCTAAAAGTGGAGCGAAAGGAATAATTCCTCCTTGTTTCATTTTTCGTGTTATTGACCTCAACGAATGCTTTGCGTTTGTTGAAGTTCTCCTTTTTGTGGTTGTCTTTTTTTAGTTGACTGTTTTGTGGTTGGCATTTTTATTTTTATTTGCTAGACATAGTTAAAGTTGTCGCTGAGCAAAAGATTTAGTAAAAGATTTGTTTTGCCAGATCCTGTACGACCAATAACAAGATAATGACATTCTGGTATATCATTGTTATGTCTGTGTTTGACTAATAGTTCGGTATCAAAATTTAGTATTGACATTGTTATATTTATCCTCACATAAAAAAAATGCGACGTGCTTAGCGTGTCGGAGACAATTTTTGTCCAACACAAATTTTGTCACGCGTTAAAAATAAACAATTCGGAACAACATTAACAGGTTCTGTGTCAGTAGACACAACTCTAGCAACAGACGGTAAAGTTGATCTATCCGCGTTTGTCAAAAAATCTGGCGATACAATGACAGGAAACTTGTCAAATCAACGAGTGATCGATCTTGAAATATTATATCCGCCAGTAAATGTGAATAACACACAAGCGGTAAGTTATGCTCAACTCAGATCCATTGACAATAACAAGCTTAATAAAACCGGCGGAACAGTAACTGGATATGTCAAGTAAAAAGATTATCGGGTTGGAAACCGCATATCCACCAGCAAATTTGGTTCAAAGTCGAGCAGTAAGTTATCTGCACTCGAAATACGTAGATAACAACAATCTTGATAAGACTGGCGGCAATGTGACTGGAAATATTGATATGTCTGGTAAAACGACTATTGGACTAAAACAAGATTTTCCATTAGCTTTGCCAAATACAAGTCAAGCAACAAGTTACAATCAAGTAAAATCTGTATATGATGCCGCGGTAAAGAAAACCGGCGACACAATGACTGGCAATTTAACTTTGTCGAATTTATGTTGTCGCTGCTGAAGGTCCGTTTCCAGGATTGACAGCATTTCAGGTGTATACATTAGATGATCAGGCATAATCATAACGATTACATCGTCATGATCAAATTTAATCAGACATTGTAGAATAATGACAGACCCAGCAATTATAACCGTTGCAAAAGAATTTTACGATAATGTTTTAACCCCAACAAAGATGTTTTACAACAGATATTTGCTATAAATCACAAGCGATAAACAAAATCGGAAATATGAAAAATCTACGCCTTGCTTTGATAAGTAATCCAGTAAGACCGTTGTCAAAAAGTGAAGAAAGACGCAATAAAAAATTTATACAATAAGCAAATACTGTCATCCTGATGAATGCCGTGAAGAACAAGAGCAAGTTGAAATCTTGCTTAACAAAATCTTGCTCGAGCTTAATAAAGAAAATACAGATACAATAATTCAATCCGATTTGATAAAAGCACGAGCAAAAGGTTGAAAGAAAGCAAGAAGAAGCAAAAATAAACAATAACCATTCTCGTCTTAACAAACTGGCGGAATAAAAAAAGACAAAATTGAACAGAAACAAAAAACTAAACGACAGCTTTAAAAAACGAGACATTTTTAAACATCTCGGTATATATTACAACGACAAACAAATACTGATTAAGATTGTTGGCGATATATCAGCAAATGCAAATCTGATGATCAAAGCGTACTCAAATGCGATTATATCGATATTACGTGATAATCTTGAATCTGATCCGATTATTATCAATAAATCATTAAAGGTAATCGAAGAACTCAACGTGGAAGTTAACGATTATGATGATGCTGAGCGAAACATTTTTTAATGAAGTGAATCATCAGTTTCGCGAAGAGGTTTGGATTCTTACTACGACATCAGAGAATCAGATGATGTTCCACTGCCATCACTCCAACGCTCTAGACAATTGTTAATACGAAATTATTACACCGATGTTGAGAACATATACACGCAACCCTACAGCAAACTATTGGGAAAATTGAATAATTATGTTGCACAAAATATAGCGAATAAAAACGAGCTCCGGAGATTAATGCTGACAAATTTTATAATCGCATACGCAATTATCATACAACATCCTGTTCTTAAAAATTTTACTTTGAAAGAAATCGCATTAGTAACTGGGTTTATCAATGAATCAGGAAAGCGAATACAACAGTTTGATAAATGAAACAAGTTTGTATGCGCTTTATGTAGAATATTATGGCAAATTTAATTCATAAAGCTGGTTAAAGAAAAATCAAGTATTAACCAATGAAAATTATAAAGATATTTCGTCGGATGTTTATGACAAGTATAGAAATTTTCTGGCTGATCCTGCCAATGATAAGATTCGTGAATTTCTTTATTCAATTGCTCGTATTAAAACTTTTACTGCTGTGTAAAAATTTACTGTAACATAACAAATAATGAAAAAACAAATCATTAATTTCAATCATGTTTCAGGAAGATTCCAAAATCAGATGTTGACGCACTAATGCAGTATTACAAGTTTAATCATTAAAACCTTTGGTGTGTAAAAAAATGTTACAAGTATTACAGCAGAATACGTCGGGTAATATCATATTTACCACTGCTAATAACCGGCTCTGGTATAATTTCAAGCGGAGCAGCATTAAACCCGTTTTTGTTGATAATGTCTGGCGCCGGTGTTTCTCTTGCAACAGCATGTAAAAAAAATTTGAGCCTCGACTTGAGAAAAAAAAAATGCTTGCAAAACAGCAAGTATCACTTATAAAAAATTACTTGATCAGATACGATTTATCTGTGCGGTGTAAAATACGATATGTACGATTTAATACATGAGTTTCGTATTATTGACAGTATGTTAACAGATATTCTCCCGATGAGAGTTAGCAGGTATGAAAAAAATTATCAAAACAAATATGGTGATAATGAGTCAGACAAATAAAATTTTGTCTAAACTTTAGAAATATATTTTCCAAATTTTCGGAAACAGTAGGCCTTTGGGAGTTATCCGAAACCCAAATGATGTCTTTTAGGTCATGGACATAAAAATTGGATAGAGCAGTCAAAAAGTCGAAATCCTACTTGTTTGAAGTTTTATTATGTCTCTGAATGAGAAACCTCCTTTATATCTACTACTGACATTTTGGATTACATCACCGATGTACCAAGACATTCAAGACTACTTGTACATTATGGTATTCAAGACTACGGGAATGCCAGGACATTCGAGACTATTGGAATTTATTCGAAACATTCTATATTATTGGACATTATAATTTGACATTTGGGGCTTTTTGGTACTTTAGTTCACAATACTGTTAATGTCTTTAGAATTTTCATTTTGTACTTAAGAGAAATAAAAGTGTTTGCTAATTTTTAATTCAATTGTTGGTTTCACTTCTTTTTTCTGTTACATTTTTTTAAGACCTAGAGTCGTAATACACTATCCCTTTATGTACTTACTTACGTAGAAGATGGTCAGAATAACAGCTCGTTTCTTTATATTTTAAAGAAGCGGTGTAAATAGAAAACTTCTCGAGTGAAGAAGCCTTTGTTAATAGCATACTGTCAATGCTGGTTAAAATGTCAAGAAAGTTTACTTCTGGTGAAAAGCTGTTGACATTGAAAATACCTTCTAACACATACATTCATTATTCCGATTGCTGCTTGTATGCGTTTCCTGTGCGTCCTGGTCTCAAATTCATCAATATAATTCTGAAATTCAAGTCTAGATTTGATTGGTCAATTTTAAGTCTTAGATTTCAGGCCATTGGGTCGCAGGCTTACACACTTTCGTTTAAATTCAGATTTTAGTCATGTTGGTGAAATCCAAGCCAAGTCACATTTTTACAAACGTATGACTTAAGAGTTAAAACCCGAGTTACGACGTTTGATTTGTCAAATTAAAGTCGTACTCAGATTTTGGTCATACGGATTACTAAATTCGAGACTCAAATTAAAGTCGTACTCAGATTTTGGTCATACGGATTACTAAATTCGAGACTCAAATTAAAGTCGTACTCAGATTTTGGTCATACGGATTACTAAATTCGAGACTCAAATTAAAGTCGTACTCAGATTTTGGTCATACGGATTACTAAATTCGAGACTCAAATTAAAGTCGTACTCAGATTTTGGTCATACGGATTACTAAATTCGAGACTTAAATTAAAGTCCAGACTTGTATGTTGGTGAAATTCAAACCTACAACATTAAGAACTAGTCTTGATCCTCTAGTTCTCTAAGGTATTGAAACTGGTCCTGGATGCCCGTTTTATATATTTGTCTGTACATAATATCAAAATGTGGGTACCAGTGTCATTATCCAGTAATTTGTGTGCCTACTGCTGATCTGTGGGACTGATTTGTTCTAATGCCATTAAGTTTCTGCGACTTGTGTAGTTTCTTTATCTACAGACTGTCATTAACGCAGAAAAGTATTCGTACAGACCTGCTAGAAATAAGAGAATCCAAACACACAGGTTCCGAAAACGAATATTCTCATGAATAAAAGCAGACTAGCAAAAACTTCTAAAATCTGATTGGTTAATAATGTCTGAGTAGAGTCAAATTAAAAGAATAAATAAATAAATATATAAATAATGGAGGCAAGTTCCACACACACATACACACACACACACATGCTTTCTCAGTCTTTCCTCTGTTCTAAGTATGATCGAATGCATATATTTATTTCAAGCTAGACAGCATGGCCTAGTATGTAGGTATAGACAGCATGGCCTAGTCTGTAGGGATAGACAGCATGACCTAGTCGATAGGGATAGACAGCACGACCTAGTCTGTAGGGATAGACAGCACGACCTAGTCTGTAGGGATAGACAGCATGGCCTAGTCGGTAGGGATAGACAGCATGGCCTAGTCTGTAGGGATACGGATTCAGGATCAGAATGTCCTGGGTTTGAGTCTCACCTAAGCCATAGCCTATGAGTCATAGTTCATTATCGCTATATTTAAATTACATATATTATTCTTTTGGTGACCCATATTAGGCTACATTTGAAAATGTAACACAACTGAATAAAGGGGTGGGAGCGGTACTAATTAACCTGCAGTGGTCTGGGGTATTATCAGGAAGGTGGGTCAGTAGAAAAGTCGGTATAAGTTTGGGCCTTATGAACCACTAAGAGACTGGTATGACATACAATTAATGTGCATTATTCTTACAATACATGTGTAAATTAAGCTTGTAAAACTCATTTCTTGCTCACAGTGGTGTAGAGACATAATGAAAAATGCCCAAAATAAAAGTTAATATTTGTCAATTCAGTTAACATAAGATAACTGCGATCTCCTTATTTTGGCATTTGTCTGTCGTAGAATGTGACACACTATAAACACCTGTCTAAAGGTAAACGGCTACACTGGTATGGTCTGTTTACAATATTGTGTACTGTTTACGAACCTCAAAATTGTCCTAATCCAACTATAGACAGGTTTATCTGGTACTGAGCCAATTTTCATGGGCGCTTCCATTCTTTGTCACGTGGTATATCAGCCATCACACTACGGCGAATTCGTCTGTCGCAGTATCAGCTACTTTGTGTTTACATTTAGTGTTTATCGATTGTACATGTCTTGATGTTTTATAATGGATATAAAAGCAAAGTATAAAACAGGTAGTAGAACTTCCTGTGCAGTCAATGGATGTACAAACAACTCAAGAAAAATAAATATATTGAAAGAATCCTAATGTGAAACACACTAACAAATCCACAGTGAATGCGCCTGTTTAGTCCATCATCTTGCAATAAAATTCACGAAGGCGCAATATCTGATTTTTCAGTGATCGTTATACTGAACATCTACAAACTTGTGGTCATCTTCATTATGCCAGATAAAAATTGTTCACTTTCTAAACCCTGTGCAAAACATAGTTAACTGAACTTGTAAATAAAAATCCTCTGCCTCCTTTAACTTTAATACATTTCTATTTTCACTCTTTACATCATAGTTGCAACTAGCAAAGAGTTGCTTTAACATGGTCCATTTAGGATTAGGAAATGGACTTTTAAGTTCTAGAAGATTATCTCAATTTAAAATCGCATCAGGACTTGCACAAAACCATTTCTCCTCCAATGAAACGTACAATCCACAGTTACTTACAGGATATCCATTTAAATTTAAAAATTGTTTTGCTTTAGCCTCACTGTCCTGCCCATGTTTTGTAATTTTGTTCCAAATATTTTTGAATGTAAATGATTCATTATTAAAATTAATGCAGTCAGTAGTCTCCTTAATGGGTACTTTGTGTGCACTGCTAGCTGTAATTCTCAGTTTTCAAGAGTCTCTCCACAAAGGATATTTACACTGACTGACAGTTTCATTTTGCAGTTTATTAATATGATCTGCATCCAGGTGTACATACTTTTGAAAAAATGTTAAACCTTTCCCACAAGATCAGCTTTCATGACTGCTATGATCATGAAGTGATGTATCACCTGTACAGTTTGAAGATTCACTTGTGAAACTTTTGTTCATTGCTGTTCCTTTAATCTGAAGCAAAGCTTTACGTGGTGAATTATCAGCAGCGGTTTTAAACTCTGCCGTTGTCATATAAAATGGTGTGTTTCGGGCAACGGGCACTACTTTTCTGTCATCTTTAATGGGACTGTCAACAATTTTTTTTTTTTTAAATTTAATATTTGCAAGGGGTTTCGGTTCAACATTTATCTTCGTACCTCTGCTCCACTTAGCTGTCTTACCAGTACAACTGACCCCAGTACAATTATTTCTCACAGCATGTTCAATTTTCCACAACAAATCAGCAACATGACTGCGCGTGTCCTTCCGAGCTATATATGTACACCGCCCATTTTCAACAACCCCCTCCATGGTACAAATAACGTAAGGTTCGTTTACTTTATTTACTGACTGCGATGAGCATATTTCTCCTTTCATGATAATTTTTTTCTCCAAGTTTGATATGTTGTGCAAAATTGTATCCACATTTCCACTCTGGAAGTAGATATAACTTTGTAAGCTTTTAAAGTTCTTCATTTCTTTTCCATCTACTGTTTTCGATGAGATTAACTAGTTGCAAATGTCACCGTACATGGCATTTGGTCACTCTCTCATGTCGTCAGTCCATTCATTTATATTGCAAAATACATCAAGCTTCAGATATTTCACTTTTCAGGTTAAGTTTCAGTTTATTTACTGTGCTTCGCAATAATGTAATGGCAGACGCAGCAGTAGAGCTCCAAGCGGACTCAATCGATTCAAAGGGTGATAATTGAATAAATCTGTCTATAGCAGTCGTGGGAATTCTGACACCTTAAAATATCAATATATGCAAAGTGGACACCCCCAACACGCTCACTTCATTGCTACGTACCTGGCGCGCAGAAGTTGATACCTTGCAGAGTGTGGCCCACGCACGTGTAGTATGACGTACAGTTCATATTTGCTATGGGGTATAATCCGTCGGACATGAGGGCGCAGTGGTCTGCCTCGTTACAAGGGGGCGGGGCGATGTTAGGGCTGGTAATTTGTAAAATATATTAGTTGTAATTGAAAAAGCGACTTTAATAAAATTTAAAAAAAATTAACAAAAACAAAGTCAACATTGTGAGACTGAAGAAGTCCAATAATTAAGATATAATATGTATTAATCGTAATAAAATGTTTCAAATTGAACTGTGCTCTCTGTCAGTCGGTCTTCCTGTCAATATTTCTTGTTTTCTATGTTTCTGTCTATTTGCCCATTTATCTGTCCATTGTCTGTCTGTCTGACTGTCATACACAAGTTTCACACATTTCCAATCCATAAGTTATATCCGTCCCGACTTTAGTTCCTTTTTATTCCTTATCAATGTCAGTTTACACAAAAAGCGTATTACATAGTAAAGATTTTATCGTGTGTGTGTTTTTCGGATTTGGATTTTTAACGTAGCTTTAGTAATTTTTCAGTCACACCGCTACGATGTCTGCAGTGTGGCAGTTTATAATGATGTCTAGCGCTGGGGCATAATGCCGCAGACATGTAGCATCATCTCCCACCCAGTCACATTATCCTGACACCAGGCCGACCAGTCCTAACAGTAACCTCTGAATTCT
The DNA here is from genome assembly GCA_016617855.1 of Megalonaias nervosa. Lineage (NCBI taxonomy): Eukaryota > Metazoa > Mollusca > Bivalvia > Unionida > Unionidae > Megalonaias > Megalonaias nervosa. The sequence goes on along the minus strand of JAECUM010004822.1, from coordinate 109,009 downwards.
GAGCGCCTTGCGAGGCAGCTACTAGTACAATTTTTGCAAGTCTTTAATATGACTAGGCCGGGGTTCGAACCCACAACCTCCCGCATCCGAGGCGGACGCACTAACCACTAGGCCACCGGCGTGGTCATTTCAACCTGTGTAACTACGGTCTTCCTAAACATGCATGTTTTAGTCACGGTTTTATAACGTTAATTTTAGTGCAAAATATTTATTTGAGACCAAAAGTTTCTTTCGGTGTTCAGAGTATTTTAGTCCGGTTACCGAGTTAAATGTATGCAACTGAAATATTATGCAATTTTGTCCAAGAAACTTTATGCTGTCCCAAGAAAATTTTGGTTAATAAATTTTCGAACTTTAGAGTTTTCAGTGTATCTATACAAAGAGTTGCCTTGGAAATTTTATAACGTTATGACATACCTTACAGAGCTAATTCTGATCTGATACGAATTTTTCTTAACATATCTTAAATAATAAAATATGAAAAATATAAGTTATAACATTTTGTCGGTAAGGTGGCACTATTTATATCTATGTGTATGGTATGTACATCTATCTATTCATATGCTTCAATGTGAATGTGCGTGCGTGCGTGTGTCTGTCTGACTTTGTTACATACTCATCACATTTGTGTGTATTCCTGTTGTACACCGTGCCCTCTACACACTTGTGGATCTGAAGCACGTGATTTGTACAGGTGGCATATGTTTTACACCCGATTTCATAGTCACCGTCAGGCAGCATGGTACAGTCTAGCGCCAGACCTGCAATATTTGTCATTGTGTAATTTCCATCTATGAAATGTGCATATAAACAAACTAAATCAGATCATAACTATTCGGCGATTCTCTTTTTCCCAGAGAACAACCCCGAATTTGCTAGTTGTAGTGATATAAGCAACGTTTACATATATTTCCCCAAATCATCCATATATACTATTTAATTTTCCACAAACTAATTTAAAAAAAACGAGGCATTCATATTGCTTACGGAGAACTTTAAAAAGTTAGCCTCCCTAGACTGTAATCATTTTTTTCCGAACGTGTTTCCTATAATATTGGAATTGCATTAACGGCTGCGGAAATGTCCGGAAGCTGAGATTGAGCCAGTTCAAGACGAGTGCAGCATCCTTGGTAATTTCTCTAAATGTACACGCTGAAAAAAATCCGAGGATGTTACAAGATGCAACTATTGCTACATATATTTGTAAACGTCATAGTAGTAACAGTCGGAGTTGAGAGTTACTTCTCGGTCAGTCGTCAAAAAATGTTACGTAGAGGTGAGTTACACCCACCCATATTCATCCAAAAATCCTTGAGTTCACTATGAAAACGGGTTTTCTCTCTGGTATTAAGAAGCCAATCTGGGAGGACTGGGAGGAAGATGGGCAGACCTCCCCCCCCCCCAACACACATACGCACACACACAATCATAAAGGTTCTGGGGGCTTCACCCTGTTCACTCCCTTAAGGGGTTCCACCACCACCACCCCCCAAAATACTTTACCTACTTGATTACACCCCAGCCGCCATGCGGACACAGTCATACGATATAACTGCATCCGTTCTGGAGTTTCTGTTTCAAGAACCCTAGAGTGTCCTCTTTATTGCATTGTGGAGAGGGGGGGGGGCTTGTTGGTGGTGGGGGGAGGTATTTTGGTTTGGTTTGGTTTTGTTTTGTTTCTGTTTCGTTTTTTTTACAAACGGATGTTTTGCGGCTGTTTATATTTCCTGAAGTAAAGGAGTATTTCGTAATTGGACTACTTTTCTCAAATTCATGAAGAAAGGTACACCAAAATAATTGAATGGTGTACCATGCAGGTACTTTGTAAGGAGACGCGTGCCCAACAGTACTGAACCGTCTTTATCACATTGATGCGAGGCAAAATTATGCCAAAGCAACAGCAAAGTAGTGTACCCGTCAGTAGTGTAGTGGCATAGAATAGCGTCAATGGGACTTCTGTGTTAAACTAGGGGGGTTGTACCCTGGCGACAATGGGAATTTAACATGGGAATTTTAACATTGGTGGGACTGTATAGCGTCAAGATTTATAGCGTCAAAAGCACACCCTGGGACGATATAGCGTCAGTGGGAATTAGCATTACACCTGGGCACGTTTACGGACACGATTTATAGCCTCAAAAGCACACCCTGGGACTGTATAGCGTCAATGGGAATTTTGTATAGCGACTAGCACACCCTGGGATAGTATAGCCTCAATGGGAATTTTGTATAGCGACAAGAGGAATGGAACACGTAGGGTGACCTCACGGTACTGGACAGTTGCAACAGTGTAGCAAGGACCGTGACGTCATGCCACCTGTGTCATTTCTATATACAAACACGAATCATTCGAGTTCGTGTTTGTGGATATTATAACTCTCTATATACAAACCATCAGCCAATCAACAGTACTAAAAACAGTAACTATAAAAAATCAGCCACTGTTTCGTAGGCTGATGGCTTATACCAATTTGCTTAAATACATAGAATCACGAACCATTCGTGTTCTACATCAATTTAATTCCTTAACTCCTAGACACTTCCAACAATGTAGCAAGTACCGTGACGTCATGCCACCTGTCATTTCTATATACAAATACGAATCAATCGCGTCCGTGTTTGTGTATAGCAAGTACCGTGACGTCATGCCACCTGTGTCATTTCTATACAAAGTTTGAATCATTCGCGTTCGTGTCGGTGAATAGTATAGTATAGTATGTTTTATATATTCTCTTTTTTTCCATAGATTGATGAACATCGATCTATCATACACAAATTATAAAATCGACTAACAATAATTTTTAGGTAAGAGAATAATGTTTTGGGGAGTTAAATATAAATTATACAATCGAATAAAAAAAAGTTTTAGGCAAGAAAGAATAAATATCTTTTCGAGGCAGTGGAGTGGTCCTGAAAAGGGTCTTTGTCGCGAACGCATAAACACACCATACTTACTATCACACAAACGGACGCGAACGCATAAACATACCATATATACTATCCACACAAACGGGAAGAGAAGAAAAAACACACCCATATCTACTACCCATACAAACGGGAAGAGAAGAAAAAACACACCCATATCTACTATCCACACAAACGGGAAGAGAAGAAAAAACACACCCATATCTGCTATCCACACAAACGGGAAGAGAAGAAAAAACACACCCATATCTGCTATCCACACAAACGGGAAGAGAAGAAAAACACACCCATATCTACAATCCACACAAACGGGAAGAGAAGAAAAAACACACCCATATCTGCTATCCACACAAACGGGAAGAGAAGAAAAAACACACCCATATCTACTATCCACACAAACGGGAAGAGAAGAAAAAACACAACCATATCTACTATCCACACAAAGGGAAGAGAAGAAAAAACACAATATTTACTATCCACAGAAACGGATGCGAACGCATAAACACACAATAATTGCTATCCACACAAACGTACGAGAACGTATAAAATACACACACATATACTATCCACACCAACGAATGAAAATGCATTAAACATACACCTATTTACTATCCACACCAACGAGCGCGAATGCATAAAACACGCACCTATTTACTATCCACACCAATAAACGCGAATGCATAAAACACACACCTATTTACTATCCTCACCAACGATTGAGAAAGCATAAATCACACACCTATTTACTATCTACACCAGCGAATGAGAATGTATAAAACATACCATATTTATTATCCTCACCAACGAATGAGAAAGCATAAAACACACACCTATTTACGATCCACACCAACGGACGAGAATGCATAAAACATACACACTATACTATCCTCACAAACGAATGCGAACGCAAACACACACACACACACACACACACACACACACACACACACACACACACCACCGGAGATACCACCCCTAGTGATTTCTACCAAATCATTGACAGGAACAAGTCCAGAAGTAGGCCTTGGCCGTGGCAAAGCCTTAAGGCAGTTAAAGCGGATTGCTTCTCGTTCCTGAGATTGTTTTCTGAAAAAATACCCAATGGCCCTTTTCAGGGCCACTCACTTCTTTCGAAAAGAGATACTAATTCATTTTGCCAAAATCAATTAAAACTCAAAATCCCTTGTTTGCTCAATGACGTACGTATGTGAGTGCGTGAGTGTAGGTCCTTAATATTCTAAACAATCAAAACCAAGAGACATTTACGTTTTTTCAGTCTGGTTTATTCTATTACAAATTTTTACAATCCAATATCACAACACAATATAACACAACACTTTTTTAAAAAGTTCATAGACTTCTTCTTTTTCTTTTTTCTTTACTCTCTCTGTGTCTTAAATTTCTCCACATTCAAAGTTTTTTCCTCCTCTTCTTCCTGACTTTTTTTTCGTCTTCTTTTCTTTACTGTATTCTCTTTCTGAACGTGACGGGGTTCTTCCTTTGCCGAGGGCACCTCTTTTTCTTCTTCTTCCTCCTACTCCTGTTCTTTCTTAGGACACTCTGAAGACCAATGTCCTTTCTCTTTACAACGATAACATGTATCTTGACTCTTGTCTCTTTCGACACTGGTCATGCTTTTTGACGGTCTGGACATTCTGTAGCCCAATGCGCTTTCTTCTGACAGATATAGCAAGTATCTTGACTTTTATCTCGAAATGAGGGAGAGTAGTCCGTCGGCTTGTCTGAAGAAAACTTTCGTATGACACCTCGCAAAGCTCTGATCAGAAGTTCGATCTGTGTGGGTTCTTCCATCGTGTTGATCGGCTTGAGAGCGAAATGAATACTGAGATGGAAGGCACCAGCCCTTTATATATATACACTGAGTCTGACATGGATATATAGGGATCCGTGGCGTTTCAAATGTAGTCATTTAACTTTTTGCAGTCAAGATGAAACGATTGCATCATTTCGTAAAGAAAGGAGAAGAAAGTAAGAGGCAGAAACTGATTTGTCGCCTCGCACAGTAGCTGAAGTCTTGGCACAAATTCATGCCAGCGATTTTGAAGATGAGTTGAGTGAACCAGAATCTAGGCCCAGAGAGTCTGCACCAAAGCAAAGTCCATCACCACCAGTAAACCAAGAAAAGTACTTCCACGTTCGAGAGACGGACAAACGCTCCTCTAGAAAATTTAGAACTACGGCCTACAAGTACGCAGTGAAGTTTAAAGATTTCAAGTCCGACGTACCGTTGGAGAAAGCAGAAGGGTTCATCACTGATGTGTGGGATTCTTTGTTAACGACACTGAAACGGCAATGTCAAGCCAAAGAAGATGATCGCTTGAGACTTTCCATTCATCACGACAGTTTGAAGTCCCCCGTTTGGATTGAGTTTAGCACCCCATCAGAACTGACACCTTCCAAAGTCATGGACAAGATTCAACACCTGCAACAATCCAATGACAAGTTCCATCACCGATGGAAAAGCGACACTGTTCATGACACACGTGTCTCTTCCCCAAGGGACGGGACAACGCAAAAAGGCGATCTTGGTAGACAATCTTCGCAGCATCAAGCGTAGCCTCGTTCAGATTAACAACCCTCAAGACAAGATGTGTTCAGCCCGTGCCATCGTCGTAGGACGAACGTATGCCGACAAGAATGACACGGCAGAATGGAAAAGAGCCTGGAAAACTATTCAACGATCGGACCGAGCCAAACAACAAAGAGAAGCAGAACTCCTGTTACAGCAATAGGGGATATCCAAAGACACACCCTGTGGCATTCCTGAAATGCAAAAATTGCAAGACGTCTTGGCTCCACGTTACACCTTGAAAGTGCACCCTCAAGAAGTGAGCGGACCGCTGTTGTTTCGAGGCAAAAATTTCAAAGACGGAAAATACATTCACGTCTATCATCACGATGAACATTTTGATGCCATTACCAGTATCACTGCATTCCTGTCATACAGTTATTACTGTGAGAAATGTGACTATGGCTATAACAATCGAGAGCAACACAAGCATTGCAGATCGAAATGTGAGGGATGTTTAGACTCTAAGCCCTGTCTAGACGAAGGACAAGAACGAGTGCATTGCTCTGCTTGTCAGCGCACGTTTGTCAGTCCAACCTGTTACCAACATCTAAAGACGCAAGGTTCACAGCAGAAATGTGCCTGTCAACTCCTGAGATTGTGCCCTACTTGTTGACAAGGCATACGTACCAATAATGCCAAGGCACACGTCTGTTCAGGAAAGAAACGATGTCACATTTGTCACCAAATCGTGGACTTGGAACGCCAATGCTACATTCAAAAATACCAATCCCAACAGGAAGAAGATAATGACCAAAAGAAAGGCCATTTCATCTTTTTTGATTTCGAATGCATGCAAGAGACTGGCACTCACATTCCTAATTTCTGCGTGGCTCACCGAGCGTGTGAGAAGTGCATCCAAGAGCCTATCTTGACTCATTGACCTCACTGTAGCAAGATTCCTGGAGGACGTGAAAAAATCTTTCGGGGACCAAACACATTGTCCGATTTCGCCCAATGGATCTTAAACATTATCGACGAGATGTGGAGTCAAGAGGACATCGAACGTTAAGGAGATTGTCATCGCTATGCCACGGTGATGGCTCATAATTTCTCGGATTACGATGGACAGTTTCTTTTGAGATACTATACGGAACAAAGTACCGAACGTCTGAAAGTGACTTTGAACGGAGCCAAAATCATTTCCATGCAAGTGGGCCAAGTGCAGTTTAAAGATTCGATGAGTTACTTGGCCATGCCTTTGAGTCGCATGCCTAAAATGTTTGGAATGACAGAAATTGCCAAAGGCTATTTTTCTCATTTTTTCAATACCGAAGCCAATCAACATGCCGTTCTATCCCATTTGCCTGAGGCTCACTACTACGACCCCGACAACATGCGTACTGAACAACGAGAAGCTTTATACGCTTGGTACCAGACTCACGCCTTCGACTTTCATGAAGAAATGTTAAAATATTGTCGTAGACATTTTACGGCGATGCTGTGGAAAATTTCGAGAACTGTTCATGGAACACGGAGGGATCGATCCTTTGAAAGAAGCCCGCACCATTGCCAAAGCGTGTTCCTTAGTGTACCGCCAACGATTTATGCCCGAAAACACCCTGGCTGTCATCAGTCCTCAAACAACCAATTTTGTCAAAACGTCAATACTCGGTCAAAGCCTTACGCTGGTTACATTACTTGTGCGACAAGGAAGACAAATGGATCCAACATGTCCGCAACGGAGGAGGCGAAAAGACCATCGGAACGTATTCGGTAGATGGCTGAGACTTAGCAAACCCCCAGATTGTGTACGAGTTTAAAGGTGCTTATTTCACGGATGTCCCATCTGTTACCCTCAACGTAACACTAAAAATCAGTTTTTACAACGGACTATGGAAGACTTGTACCAGATCACTTGTCAGCGACGCTTGAAGTTAGAAGAGCAAGGGTGCGTTCTTCCTACCATTCCGCTTTAGACCATTTACATTTGAAGATTTTATTGACATTCTTGACCGTTACCCTGAATGGCAGTGGTCAGAAATGACTCACTACGTTCATTACTTTCGATCTAGGAGAAGTGTTTGACTGACATGGTTATGGATACTTTACAAGAGAACATTCGTGGTTTGCCTGTGGAATTGAAAGAACGCATTTACCGTGAGTTCATCAAAATACAAGTGAAACGCAAAGAACCATTGCATCCGTTATGTCACCGATGTTGGAACCACTGGTACCTAAATGCTATAAGAGGACTGATTCTGATGAAAGTGTTCCAGTGGTCAGACATTGCTGAATCGCGTGAAATTCATACATTTTTGGATACCACTCATTCAACTTACAAGGTGATATTAGGACACCGAATTCCAACGCACGAGTTAGAGGATTACAACAAATCTTTACAAGAACAATTCTTTCTAGTTCAATAGGAAACTTCTGTGCGACGTGTGATGTGTGAGTTAGTGACTAAACTTTTTTGGTACGGTACTAAAATAAAATCGAGGCTATTCAAAAAGTACACTTATTACCTGACACCAAAGAGGGTATAAAAACGGACTACCATGCCACGACCTTTATCATTCGTGATACAACAGATTCCGTGGAAGGAAATCAATGACACTATTGAAACGGTAGAGGATTACGATCGTCTATTACGAGAACTGTGTCCATTGAATTGGGGTCGACGTGTAGTGTGTGTCTTAGTGTCTTAGTGACTTGTTTTCTGGCATTTCGTTTACCAGACGATTCCTCGTGGACTCTTTACGAACAGTACCTACCACTCCAAAAAACAGGAAAGTGGTCCCTTTAAATGTACACGAGAGACTCATTCTGCTCAAAGCTTTGCGCATTCATCTTGATACTTCTCAACCTCTACGGGAAAACAAGATTTGTCAACTTTTAGGCACTGAAAATGTGTACGACTACGTGTGTGTAGCTTCTGACTTGCACCCTCACTGGAAAGATGTACGTGACTGGAAAAGTTGGGGGTTTGTGGCTTGGACAAAAGAAGTGGCACACTATGCCAAAGATTTGTAATCCTAAAAAAATTAAAACGTTCCGTGAAAAAAAGTTACTTTTAAACCAGTGTTAGTGACAGTGCCAGAAGAAGAAGAAGAAGAAGAAGAAGAAGAAGAAGAAGAAGAAGAAGTCGTGACCGAGGAAAACCACTCTCTTCAGGACAGGACCGTGATCGACATCCCTGAAAGGTCATTCCGGGAGGACTCTTGCGTGATTGTGCCAAGGAGTGTAGAGACTCTCAGAACATTACACACTACCCCTACGATTTCACCTCTTGATTACCACAAATGTTGTACAGAGACTTGTTTATATTCCACTTTGATCGTTTTGATGTGTCTTTTATTTATGTACTTAACCATTTGGCTTTTATGTATTTTTGTCTTTCGTGTTGTTCACCATTAAAGATGACAATAAACGTGTCGTGAAAAAAGTATAAAAACTCTTGTCTTGTCTGTCTTCGTGTCAAAAGTGACATTTCTTACACTACTATGGCTACCTCTACTGTCTCTGCTCCCTCTTCCTCCAGTGTCAAAGTCATTGACGAACACGTAGATCGGACTAGTTGGGAGGCCTTGTATCGTCGCCATCCCTTTAACATGCACATTGACGGACCGAGCGGTTCAGGCAAAACCGAATTTGTCAAACGTTTAATCGAACATAAACATCATTTGATCGATCGTCCCCCTCACGCATCGTGTGGTGTTGCAAAGAGTGGCAATCGGTGTACAGCCTTCTGCGAGATAGTCAAGGCGATTCCATCGTCTTTGTGGAAGGCATTCCTGGCGAGGACGACGGGATCGTGTCTGACCCTAGTCAAACTCTTTTGGTTATTTTTGACGACTTGTTCCGAGAAGACGAAGAAGAAATTAAACTCTGGTTTACGAGCAAAGGGCATCATCGTAATGCCAGTGTCATTTACATCACCCAAAATTTTTTTCAACAAAGTAAAGCCCATCGTACCATCAGTCTCAATGCTCATTACGTGGTGTTGTTTAAAAGCCCTAGAGATAAATCGCAAGTACAAGTCTTAGTCAAACAGTTAGGGACACCTTGGCTGACAAATGCGTACGACGATGCAACTCAAACTCCACACGCTTATTTACTCGTGGATTTAAAACCCACCACTCCCGATTATTTGCGATTTCGTACCCATCTGTTTCACCACTGGTGCCAAGACGGAGGGCCTATCGTGTACACGTCCCCTTCGTCGACTTAATCACAATCACCAAAAAAAATCTATAAAAACCTCGGTTGCTTTGACTCTGTCTCACACATCGTCAACATGACGTCCCTTCAGTCTCATCTTCCCATTAAATTGATTTGTGCCTTGTACGGTATCAGTCGCGAAAAAAATCCACAAATACGTGCTTGTGTCTTAGAGGCTAGTCTCAAAAAAGTCTTACGATGGTTTACGGTGACAGCACGTCAATTACTGCAAGGCATCATTCAGATTCCACATCAAACCAAACGTTTTTTTTTTTTTTTGAGAGAAACAAAGGCGCCTTGACGCAGCTAGCCGATCCTTGCATCGACACTCAAACCAAAAAGCAAATCGTTTTGAAACCTGGAGGTAGCGGTTCTCTAGGAGGTATCATCATTCGCTCCCTCTTAAAATGGGATCCTAATGCTCCCAAAGTCGTCCCCAAGAAAAAGGCCACACCCAAACGTACCCAGAAGAAAAAGAAAAAGAGCAACGGTGTCAAGACCAGGTCACAGCCTCAGAAAAAGAAAAAGAAAAGTCCACAGAAAACAGCTTCTACCCGCAAAAGAGTTTCTTCAAAAACTTATCCTCCAGCGGTGACACCCTCTTCCTCTTTAGCGGCAGTGGTCGCTGCTCACAAAGTACCTGCCCCCGAAATCAAAATCCAAGAGAGAACGGGTGTGTTACAGAGTTTACTGGATTTGTCCAAGCAAGAACTGTCCCGATTTAGTCCGTTGCGAACTCCTGCACGACGTGTGTTGCCTGTCATCAAGTTGATACGACGTAAAGACAATCCGTGGCGTCGCATTCCAGTATAAAAAAGACCCGAGGCAAACGATAGGAATCAGTGTTTTGTGCTGCTCAACGCCCAAAGATGTCCCCTCCATGACGTGCACACCGTCACCATTGTCGTTCTTCTGTCCAAAAAGGAAAAGGAAAAGGAAAAAGGAAAGGACTGCCACCTCGTTTAGCCAATCATTGGGACATGTTGTCCGTCCTGTCCAAAGCTCCTTCACCCATGCGAAAAATAAACTCATTCAAACTGCCTCCAAAGACGTCATTGATACCGTGTGCGAATGTTGTCTGAATGTCTTGAAAGGCACAATACCTTTGTCTAAACACCAAAAAGAATGCTTAGGCAAACATCGACACATTCTTCGCCAAATGGTCCAAAAGAAAATAACCATTGGCCAAAAGAAAAAGATGTTGGTGCAACGCGGAGGAATTTTACCCTTTTTGCCCATGTTGCTGAAAGGAGTAATGGGAACAACAGGAGGACCCTTGCTGAAAGGAACATTGGGAAACATCCTGGGAGGATGAAGATAAAAAGGTCCAAGAAGATAAAAGGGGCCTTTGGAGTCAAAAGATCACAGACGTGATCCTTGAAATCCGATGGAAGGACGAAAACTGGCTTTAGTGCCTTACAAACGATGGATAGAATACCATCGTTGGCAAGAACAACGAACCCCACATTTACCTCCCAATCCTCATTTGACTGAAATGTCTCAGTTACAACACTAATTGCAATCCTTGATGGATCGCAGCGATTTGTCAGAAACGGAAAAATCGCAACGGTACGGTTAGTTATTACAACGACTGAAACTCTTTCACCAAAAAGCTTTAAACGAAACAGCTCAACCCACTCTGAAAGATTTTAAGGCCCTGATGAAAAGTTCACCACCACCACCACAACCACTACCACTCCCAGGGGACAAGACAGAGGCAGCCCCATGGTTGCCTGAGGAAGAAGAGGCAAGAGAAGTTTTCAAACACCGTCAGCAGCTCCCATCCCTAGTAAGATTTCAGCGTCCTTGTTGATCCCTTCCCCAACACCCCAACGAGAAGTACTTAAAGCTTGGGTTAAAAAGATGATGTCCACTTCTCCTTCGACAGAAGTGAAAAAGAAAGAAGGGAAACCAGAAGTGAAAAACGAAAAGAAGACCAAAGCCATCCCGTTACCACCACCACCACCACTACCTTCCACTTCTACACCCGTGGCACATCGGACACGTGAAACCGTTTCTAAACCACCCCCTCGTCCCATTCAGAGTAGCATTAGTGAAGAGTGGATCACTTATTAAAAAATGGAGAAGGTGTTAGCCAGCATTTACTACGATCCAGTCCATCCCGCAGGTTACGGAGGAGTTCAGAAATTGTATCGTGCTGCCAAAACTCGACTGAATAGTATCCGTTTACCTCACGTGCAACGATGGTTACAAGAACAAGCCACGTACACCTTACACAAACCCATTCGACGAAAATTTTCCAGAAGTCGCACCCAAGTACAGGGTATCGATCACTAATGGCAAGCCGATTTAGTCGATGTCTCTCATTTGGCCACCTACAATCGTGGCTACAAATATTTATTTTGTGTCATCGACGTCTTTTCCAAATTTGCTTGGGTCGTACCATTGACTTCCAAATGGAGCAGTGAGTTAGTGCGAGCCCTCCAACTGGTGTTGAAACAAAGCGGGCGTCACCCTCTTCGATGGCAAACTGACAAAGGCACCAAATTTCTGAACCAATCTTTCCAAAAAGAATTGAAGAAACGTGACATTCATTTTTTCACCACCGAGAATCCTGAAACCAAAGCCAGCATCGTGGAACGTTTTCAACGCACCTTGATAGAACGCATGTGGAAATATTTTACGCATCAACACACTCTCAAGTACATCGACGTCTTGCCACACCTCGTCCAATCGTACAACCAATCTTACCATCGGAGCATTGGGCGTGCCCCCCAAGAAGTGACTGCTGACAACGAAGTGACCGTCTTCGAGCGTCTGTTTGGTACGTCCCCAACAGTGACTGTCCCCAAGAAAGGTGGAGTGTCGGCATCAGGAGATTGGGTACGCATTGGCAAAACCAAACGCACTTTCGACAAAGGTTACTTACCCAACTGGACCACCGAATTGTTTCGTGTCACTGAACGAGTGCGTGGCCGTTATCCTCCTGTCTATAAATTGGAAGACATGAACGGGGAAGTGTTAAAAGGAACGTTTTACTTGCCCGAGTTACAACGTGTGACCAAAAAAGAAGACGACGTGTACGAGATAGAAAGCATTCTCGATCAAAGAACTCGTAAAGTGGGAAAACGACGTATCAAAGAAGTCAAAGTACGTTGGAAAGGATATCCTCCCAGTTTTGACTCTTGGATCGACGCTTCGCAACTCATCGACTATAAAAAGAAGTGACCATCATGCCCTTCAACACAGCCTCAGCTACTGCAGTGACCACTCCTTCCCCCAGTTCTTCTGTGCAAGATCTACAAAAGCAACCCTTGTGGGTGTGGTGTGGAGAACGTGTGCCTAAAACTCAAATCGTCTTTTTCTGCCAAATCTTTGTGGTGTATTGTGTCATCGGTGCTGCCATTGCCAATTTGAGTTTACAACAAGGAGACAAACAATTGTGGACCATTTTACTTAGCAGTTGCATTGGTTACCTTCTTCCTAATCCGTCTCTGAAATATTCCTCTAACGGAAACAACAACAACGGGAGTCTTGTGTCCAACGTTAGTTCCAACAGTCACCCTAACCATCCTCTTTTAGACACTCCTCTGACTTCCAGTAACTCCTCGGGCACTAGAACTCTGGAATTATGAACAACCAATTTTACTTAACGTTACCCAGTGACAGTTCCATGGATGTGTTTCCAAATAACACTTTGTGCTGTTTCTCGGCCAGATTACCTCAAGCCATCCAATTGGATCACGAAGCCCATTGGGAAGTGGCTTTGGTGGAAATGATTCACCCTACACAAATCAAAACCATCGTCGAGAATGAAAACACTTTGAAGGTAGAAGTTTATGACGAACAAGTACAACAAGCCATGGATGAACGCGCTAGTGTAGCTGACTTTATGAAATCACAAGACCCCAAAACTAAACGAACCACTTATCTGTTGAAAATTCCTGTGTGCTATTATTTTAGTGGTCAACATTTGGTGGACGCTATTGCTGACAGGTTCAATTTCATGTTTGGTAAAGCCTTGGAGAAAGCGAGACGAAGTGTCACGATCGAATACCACAAAATAGCTCGTCGCCTAATAATGAAATTTTCAGAGGACAAAGTATTGGTCATTACATTTTGTCCTGAATTGTATGACATTTTGGGTGGAGACCCCAAGTTGATTAAGATGAGAAACGAAATACCACCCATGACAGGTAACTTGGATTTTGCGAAATATTTTTGATTCCCTGTAGAAATGAACCAAGGACTGAATTTGATGTTTGTGTACTCCGATGTGGTGGAGTAGAACGTGGTGGGACACACCTCCGTACCGTTACTGCGGGTCATTCTTTTCAAAGTGGATTCTGCCACGGCTGCTGACGAGGAAGGTGGAAACACCTATCACGTTCACCGCGAATTTGTACATCCTCACTATTTGCCCGTCAGTAAGTCGTATTTCGACACTGTCAACATTACTATAAAAGGAGATCTGGGACAAAATATTCCATTCACCAAAGGGAAAGTCACAGTGAAACTCCATTTTCGAAAACGATTACTCTAACTTTTGTCAGTCATGTATCCTGTGTACCAAGGAGTCGCTCGACAGCGAGGACATGGTTTAGGAGATATGCTCAAATCAGCCTTTCGTTCGGTGGCTCCCGTTTTGAAACCGATGGTGACACGGGGATTGCACGCCTTGAAAGATGCCGCGTTGACGCACGGCAAAAAATTTCTCCAAAATGTCATCATTGACAAACAAAACCCCAAAGAAGCTTTCTTGAGAGCAGGCAAAAATGTCTTGCTTCAAACGTGGAAAGACATTTTGGGTCGGCGAGAAACTCCTATAAATGCCCTAGGCAATGCCGAGTCAGGCATTCCTGCTTCCCTGACACCACAGCAAGGACAAGGCAGAAAAAGACGACGAAAACACCCCTTGAGAGGACTTCACACCCCTAGAGCTAGAAAGACTAAGAAAAGAAAAACTGTCCGAGAGTTAGACTTTTTGATTATTAAAAAAAGAAAATGATGCACCAAGAGTCTTGTGCTTGTTCCAAGTCGGAATTGGATCTGTTTGCCATGCCACCCACCATGATGACGATGCAAGAATCCCAATGGGTCGAATTTCATCCCGTCTCCTCTTTGACGGATTCAGCTCCCATCGAGTTTGACATCAAAGGACAACCCGAAGATTACATTAATCTGAATAGCAGTTACTTGTACCTAAAACTGAAAGTGATCAAAATCGACAACACCAATCCGGGTGCCGATGCCAGAGTAGCTCCCGTCAACAATTTCATGCATTCCTTGTTCAGCGAAGTGGATTTGTACTTGAATAACAAACTGGTCAGCAGCAGGATGGATACTTACCCTTACCCAGCGTACCTAGAAAATCTCTTGACGTACGGAAAAGAGGCCAAGAACGCTCATCTGGATGCTTGCGTGGTATGGAAACCTGACACCGCAGGTGATGACACGTTTAACGACACAGCCCTGACAGTTGATGACAATCCTTACAATGTGGGTTTTAACAACCGTCGAAGGAAAATCCTGCAAGGTCGTAATTTAGAACTGATGGATCGTTTGCATTTGGACATGTGGTTGCAAGACAAGTATTTGCTGAACGGAATGGATATTCGCCTGAGACTCAATAGCAGCAGTGTCTCTTTCCATTTGATGGCTCATGCCAACGAGTACAAAACCATCATCTAAGAAGCCAGACTTTACGTGCGTCGCGTAGAAGTGTTACCTAAAGCGGGAAACGACATCAGTCAAACATTGAGCAGATCGACCGCCAAGTATCCGATACGACGTGTAGAAGTGAAAACATTCACCATTGCTGCTGGACTCCGATCCAAGATCGATGATCATCTGTTCCAAGGACAGTTACCCAAACGTTTAATCGTTGGCATCGTCAGTAATGCAGCCCTCAACAGAGCCCACGATCAAAATCCTTTCCAGTTTAAGCACTACAGAGTGTCCAAGATCGAAATCAGTCGCGATGGCAAGACTTTGTGTACCAGACCCTTCGAACCTAACTTTTTCCCCGAAGAATTACTTGAGATCGTACTTGTCCCTGTACGAAGCTTCGGGGCAACTAGGAACCAACACCAGTCACGGTATTTCGTACGAAGATTATGTCGGAGGTTACACTTTGTGGGCCTTTGATTTCACTCCAGACCAAGGCAGCGACGAGGGACATTTCCACCCTATAAAATCGGTTCAACTGCGTGTGGAACTTCAGTTTGCAGAAGCTCTCACCGAGACGGTCAACGTCATCTTGTATGCTGAATTCGATAACACCATAGAAATCAACAGTTTGAGAGAAGTCATTCTAGACTATTAGAAACAATGGAAGACTCCTATCCCTCGTTGAACAGTAGAGAATCTTTGGACATGGAATGGGAGGATAGCGTGAAAACAGAACCCCAAGACCGAGAGAAAGAGGACGAGGTAGTAGTCACGTCCAGATGGCCAGAACAAGAACAACATTTAGTGTCCTGTTTTTCCAAACACCTGGCGGATACAATTAAGGAACTGAGTAAAAGAGATTGTTATGGATGTCAAAACGATCATCTCAGTCAAATTCAACACGATAAATGTCTGGGAATGAGTCAAGAAGAAAAATTGGACGAGTATCTGGACGAAGCTTGGAGTCTCATCTCAGAAGAAGCAGTGTTGCATGAGTGGTATAAAGGCTTGCGTGATCATTCCTGCCCTCCATTGGCTACTCTAGAGATCTATTGCATCGAAGCTGTCTTAGTCCAGAGTGCGGAGACGAAGCGAAGAAACGGCTACTTGACAGAGCGTTTCAAACAAAAAGTCAGAATTGAATTGATGACTTATCATTACCTGTGAAAAAAAACAAAAACAACACAACAAAAATGGATACCTGGGAACTTTATTACCTTTTGAACAATAGTTCGTATACTGCTTCTTGGAATCCTGTCGTGTGCGCTAAAGATGAACTACCTCATCGCAAACCTCAAGACCATCAAGCTTATGTCATCAACACGGACGAAAGTCATCTTCCAGGAACTCACTGGGTTGCCGTCTACTTCCCTCAAGAGAATTGTGTGGAATATTTTGATTCGTATGGATTACCCCTTTGGAAGACGACATCATTGACTTTATGAGAAGAAATGCCCAGACGACACGATACAATAATGTGAAATTACAAGGCACAGATTCCATGGTGTGTGGACAATATTGTGTGTATGTTCTTCATCAACGCAGTCTTGGATATCCTTTAGAACATTTAGAGACTTATTTTGATCGTCACTCTTCTAGAAACGATGAGAAAGTAGATCGACAGTTTTGTGACCATTATAGTTATCTTTGGTCTTTAGCTAGGAAACGTAGTGTACATCAATGGCCTCATGACTTCCATCAATGAAAATCTCACATGATTTCACAACGTTGTCAACCTTGTCAAAAATAATTTGTTTGATGTTATTGTTACTTGTTACTTGTTACTTGTTGGTTGAATAAAAAATGTTGTGTTTTGAAAAATAAAATGTGTCTGTCGTTTGGTTTCAAAAAACACTGTGAATATATGCTCTTTGACTTCTCTCTATCCCTCACCATGACATGAGCTATCGTAGCGTTCCGACACTAAAACCGAATAGGGATGTTTTCTATCGCGTCCGCGTTTGAACCATATAAAGCGGGTTGGTCTCCAGTCTGGTCATCCATGGTTGACTCGTCTACCTATAAACATGCCTTCCAGACTAGCCAAGCTGAACGAAGCTTACGTCAGTTTACATCGTGTCAGGCTAAACCTGATACCTAAACCTGAAGAGACAGAGACTGTCAGGATGTTAGCTATAGTCCAAGACCTAATAGAAGAGGTCTTCAGAGAGGAAATCAAGAAAGAACAAGAATAATGGATTGAGAAGTGCAGACTTCAGAAGAAGCAGAGAGAAGAACAACAGCAGCAAAAACAGCAGCAACAGCAAGAACCAGACACAGGTTTTGTGGACTGTCGAGTAGACACCAAGGAATTCTCTTTCTCTTTCCGCAGAAGCAGACCGTATCGTATAGGAAAGCCTGCCGCCAGACGGGGACGCAATCTTAGACAGCAAAAAAAAGATTGCCATTACTCCCGTTAACAAAACAACAGCCCTTTTCAGGGCTACCCAATGCTCTAGAAAAGAGATACTAATTCAATTGCCAAAACTTTTAAAATTAAAAAAAATAAATAGAAGTGTATCTATAAGCACTTCGTTTCTTTTGTCAGTAAAAAATCCACCCTTTATTTTCTCTGTGTTGTCAAATCGTTCATGTCTCTGTTTGTGAGTAAAAAAGTAAAAAAGTCAACGTGAGTGCTTCTTTTAGGTCCGCGCGTTTCATGTAATGGTAATAGTGGTATTGTAAATTTTGGTGTCACGGAAGTTTTCCTTCACGTCCGTGCTCCAGGAATATAAAGTGGCACAATTGTCAGTCTGGCTACCATAGTGGACTAGTCAACTTCGATGAAGATGAGTAGCAGATTAGCCAAATTGTTGGAGCTCCAAATGCACCTGGAGTATGCCAGGCGTCTTTTAGACGAACTGGCTATGGAGGTCATAGCGGAGAAAGACAGAATAGATGAGGAGGAGAACAAAAAGAAAGAGAAGGAGAAGGAAAGGATCCTGCCACACCTGATCATGAGACCTCAGTGTGAGGTGATGCCTGAGGTGAGGTCACGTCCACAGTCATTACCAGCACCGCAGCCACTACCAGTACCACAACCATTACCAACACCACAACGACCGAGAGACGCTGTCCCTCAAATTGAAAATTGGGAGCAGGAGTTGGAGAGACAGCGGCAAGAGTGGGAGCTGCAGAGACCTCACCATCCCCGGGTCTGGCATAGGAGAAGACAGAGAGAACAAGTCTTCACTATCCCTCAGACTGAAAACTGGAATGATGAGGCCACTCAAGCTCCCTCTACGCTCGGAACCATACGTATTAATTGGGAAACGATTGGAGCCGGCGATGCGTATGTGGTGCCCGCCCTGGAAGATGTCATCATTAACCAGGTGCATTTGGAGTTCAAACAGAAAAAACAGCCCTTCTCAGGCCTAACCAAATCTCTAGAAAAGAGAAACTATTCAAGTTGCCAATTGGTGTTAATGTAGAGTAGTGTGACTATAAACACTCACTCCTTTAATGTTGTGTGTGTGTGTGTGTGTGTGTGTGTGTGTGTGTGTGTGTGTGTGTGTGTGTGTGTGTTCTGCTTTCGCGTACGTTTGTGAGGATAGTAGATAATATGTGTTTTTTTCTTTTCATCCCGATTGTGTGGATAGTAGATATGTGTGTTTTTTCTTCTCATCCCGATTGTGTGGATAGTAGATATGTGTGTTTTTTATTCTCATCCCGTTGGTGTGGATAGTAGATATGTGTGTTTTTTCATTCTCATCCCGATTGTGTGGATAGTAGATATGTGTGTTTTTTTCTTCTCAACCCGTTGGTGTGGATAGTAGATATGTGTGTTTTTTTCTTCTCATCCCGATTGTGTGGACAGTAGATATGTGTATTTTTTTTCTTCTCATCCCGTTGGTGTGGATAGTAGATATGTATGTGTTTTATGCATTCTCGTTCGTTGGTGAGGATAGTAAATATGTGTGTGTTTTATGCATTCTCGTTCGTTGGTGAGGATAATATATCATATGTGAAGTGAATGTAAGGGATGTTTTCGTTCACGTCCGTGCTTGACGTATATAACGCGGAACGCTCGTCAGTCTGGCTACCCACGTTGACTAGTCAATACAAGATGGAATTGTTTAACAAGTTAAGAGACAATTATTTTTGGATGATGGATGCAGCCTACGTAGTGGAAAGGCTAGAACAGGAATGGAACTATCCAGACAGCCAAGACTTTGTGACCAGTCAAGTCACTAGCCTGAAAGTAGCCAGGGATCAGGTAGCAGGGATGATAGAAGAGGAGGTGGACAAAATAAGAGGCTTCATCCATCCTAAATATGTAAGAGTGGGGACGTTGAAGGAGGCCCTTGATGTTGTCATCAAAGTGAGGTGTTTTTTGCAAGAGATATTCCATTTGACAGAGTGGTCTTTTGTCCATTGGGGGTTAGACCAGTTAAAAAAAGCAGAAGACCTCATGAGAAAGGTGATGGACGAAGAAGTGAGGAAAATCAAAGACACCTGGTCAAAAGAGAGGAAGAACAAAGAAAACATAAAGAGAAAAGAGGGCTTTGAGAGACTGAACAACAACTGGATGAAAATACAGGAAAAATTTAGATCAATGGGACATCCAGACTGGATTCTAGAGAATGAAAAAACAAAAGAACAAGAAGAAAGGAATCATTGGAAAAGTGAAGAGCTGGTAGAAAAAATGGAGACAATAGAAGACTAAAACCCAAAGGCCTTTTTCAGGGCCACTTCATATGCTTCGAAAAGATATTAATTCTTTCTTGCCTAAAAAATTTTTTTATTCGATTTTATAATTTATTTTTTAACTTTCTAAAACATTATTCTCTTCCCTAAAAAATTTGTTTAGTCGATTTTATAATTTGTGTAGGATACATTGATGTTCATCAATCTATGGAAAAAACGAATATATAAAACATACTCTACTAAAATACGAACGCAACTGATTCGTGTTTGTATATAGAAATGACACAGGTGGCATGACGTCACGGTACTACATTGCTACATTGTTGCCAATGTCCAGTACCGTGACGTCACCCTACCTGTTCCATTCCTCTTGTCGCTATACAGGCCCAGGGTGTGCTAGTCGCTATACAAAATTCCCATTGTCGCTATATTACCCCAGGCTGTGGTTTTGACGCCAAAAATCGTGTCGCTATACAGGCCCAGGGGAGTCTGTAATGTATTTTCTCATTGTCGCTATATCGCCCCCCTTCACTACTGATATCTATAATTTATGAATTCCATCAACACATGATTTTAATGCTGGACATATCGTCAAAATGATTACTGGCAGTTTTAGCGACCAGTTTGGCAAAGCTGTGCACTAAACTCTCTGAGTGTACCGATCTAGTACCATCATTATCTCAAATTATATTTTCCAACAAAACGCTGGCCATCAACTTTGATCCCAGTCTGTTATTTCTATTCTGAGTGGAAACACGGCTCTCGCTCCTATCAAAGACATCAACTGCAACTACCATTTTTCTCATGTATTTTCGATCATCTATCAAACTGAACGAAATCCGAGATCGTTGAGTATACGATGGTGTGGGACACACATAGCTGCTCCGAAGGTCACAGTCATTACTGTCAAGATGGATTCTGCCATAGCTTCTTACGATGAAAATGGAAACACGTATCACGTTCATCAAGAATCTTTGCATCCTCATTATCTTTCTCTCAGTAAATCGTATTTTGTCAGTGTGAATACTAGTATAACATATTAGTATAAATATTATATTCTCCAAAGGAAAAGTAATCGTGAAACTACATTTTCAAACACCATTCTCCCCGTAAATTGAAACGGATGAATCATGTATACCGAGGAGTAGTTTGAGGACATGGTTTGAGTGATATCTTAATATCCACTTTCGGAGGATATTACCCATGGTGAAACCTATGGTAATTCGAAGATTGCATTCTTCAAAAGCTGTGCCCTTTACCCAGAAAAGATAATTCTACAAAATGAGT
Organism: Megalonaias nervosa; assembly: GCA_016617855.1. Classification (NCBI taxonomy): domain Eukaryota; kingdom Metazoa; phylum Mollusca; class Bivalvia; order Unionida; family Unionidae; genus Megalonaias; species Megalonaias nervosa. The sequence continues at coordinate 87,765 of JAECUM010004822.1, read as the reverse complement.
ATTTCGAACAACAAAGTCCCAAACAAACGTTCATGAAGGCATGAAAAAAATGTGTTGATTCAGACAGGAAGAGAACTCTTTTGTCGCTAATACACCACTAAAATTCACTTCACACTCCTGTTGAAGGTACTGATTCCACCTCCATGCTACAAGGCAGAAAGAGACATGAAATACCCTCCAGATCTCATAGATGCAACCATAAAAAGAATAAGAGAAAAAACAGTCAGATATTTGGACGTTTTGTTTTTACTACCTAGATATTTTGGCTTCAACGGAACTATTGATAAACCCGAGATCTAACATTTCAACGAGAGTGAAGTCACTCGATACTGACAGATGTTATAAACAAACCCATCTGAAACTATATTTGCCCGGAAAAGTTACTTGAGATAATCATCGGCTCTTTTTGAAGTCTCATCACAATTAGGAACCAACAGTATCCTAGCAGGAGGATAGTCTTCGTGTTGATTTCATATTACTCCACAACGTGGCAGCGACAAGAATCATTCGCCCGACCAGAGAAAAATGCTTATAGTTGTCAAATCGATCATCCCAGTAAAGTGCAACACAATAGATGTTTGATGGTGAGTCAAAAAGAAAACTTGAAAGTCTGTCTGGAAGAAGCATGGACTTTTATCCCAAGAAAGAAGATCTTGAAAGAGTGGTATAAAGGCTTGTGTGACAATTTCATATGTCCGTTGACTTCTTTGGAAAATAAATGCATCGAAAGCTCTTTTGCACAAGGGTTCAGTGACTTCCCGTTCACTAATTCGACAGATCTTTTCAAATAGAAAGCAAAATATTAACTCATTGCTTATTATTACCGGCCTAGGTAGTTAGAGAGTCCGCCACGAATGCAGGAGGTCACGGGTTCGAACCCTGACTGAGTCATATCAAAGACTTATTAAAATGGTACTAGGAGTTGCCTTGCTTGGCACTCAGCATTAAAATGTTAGTGTTAGGACTGGTCGACCTCGTGTCATTATAATGTGAATGGGTGGTGCATGATGCCTCAGTGCTAGACATCACCATAAACTGACACACACACACACACACACACACACACACACACACACTTATCATTACCTGTGAAGAATGAATACATGAGAACTTCATATACATTCATGCACAGCGTTTTGGAGTCCTTTGGTGTGTGTGGCAGAGGTGAACGTCTTTAACGAAAACCTAAAGACGTTCAAACTTATATCATCAACGCGCACGACAGTCATCGCCCAGGAACACATTGGGTAGTGGAAATATTTTTATTCCAACAGATTACCTACTTTGTTAGATGATATCATGGTCTTTATGAGAAGAAATGCTCTATCCACTCAGTTCAATACTGTGTGTTTAAAAGGATTAGAATCGATTGTACATGGACAATATTGTGTGCTTTGTTTTTCATCAAGTCAGCCGAGGATTTCTTTAAGATTTACTGACGTGTTTTGAATGTGATTTCTCTAGAAATGATGCCACAGTGTGAATGTGATTACGGATATATCCATTTTCTTTAGCTCAAAACGTAGTGTCCATCGATGGCAAAATTACACTGTAATAGATCATTTGATGTCAGGTCCTACTCCAACCTTGTAATAATGCTTATGTTTAATTTTTTCTTTAGTTTTTGTCAGATATACATGAAGAGGAAAGGGCTTCGTTTGTTAATATTTAAGCTAACGGGGCTTATTTAAAATGTTTAATTTGAAAAATGGTGTTAAATTTTTATCACTTTATCTGCTTATCTTTGAAGTTGTGAACAAGGGGATGATTGGTCTTAAGTTCTCATTTACACGTTTCAAGTGCCATTCAGTGCTGACTCGTCCACGAAGAAAACGAGTGAGCAAGTGAAAGCAGGCAAATGAAGTGAAGCCATGTATTTTGTTGAATATAATGGAGTACTGCCTGAGTAGACAACAAACATTTGAAGTTTACCCTTGCAATAATCACGTCAAGAGGGAAATGGTAGGTTTTCCAACAGCTAAGAATATGCTAACGGAAGTCATAGAGGAAGAAATAAAGAAGATAAAGACGATTTTGATAGAGGAGAAAAGGGAGCAGAGAAGGAGTAAGAGGGATGATTATCTGGTCCCCACCGCAGAAGACTGGGAGACATAGACAATGGACCTAATTTTAGACTCTCTGTGTGTTTAAAAAAACGAAGGCGCTCCTGCCGTTTAGCCAGACAAGTGGGTCCAGTCGTCCTGAATATCAGTAGGATCATTGATCCAGGAAATACACCGACAACCCTTAAAGGTTCAACCAGATCTCATAAATAATGACATCCTACTCAGTTATTGTCCAATAAATATTGTGCTTTATTTCGTATGTCTTTCGCAAAGAAAACTTAAACCTCACCCCAGTGTGACAGTATGTTTGTGGGTATACAGTGTAAGTACATGTACCCTTGAGTATGGTAGTATCTCATTGTAACTGATGATAGGTCTGCGTGAAATATGTGCCACAGGCTTCTGATTCTTTGACTTCTACTTTTTTCTTTCTCTCTGCTAATCCTTTAATTTTTCAAAGAAGGATAAATCTGTTTAGGCTTGCGTGAATGTTCCGAACTTGTATTCTATCCTACATCTCTAAGGACATGCATATGTTCAGAACATTATCAGGCATTATTGCAAGGAAACAAGCAAATTAGGCAAGATCACATCCAGAGGGAATTTTAGCGAGCAGCACAGTAACAACATACTAACAAAATACTTCCATTCTCATTGCGCATAATAATATATTCTGGACTGCTGTCTCAAATTTAGGATCACAACGTTATCATGGTCATAATCGTGGTCATCTATATCATAGTCATCGTTATTTCTGTTGCTACTGTCATCATACATATTTGAGTTTCTGTCATTATAGTTATTGTAATCATCTGAACCAGGTGACCCCTTTCCTTTAAACACCTTGTCTCAGTCATATCTTGAACGAAGCTGGTTTCTTGTCCTCCATTTCTCACAGGTTTCTGGCGTTCCTTCTACGGAATATTCGTATTGTTGTGGGATGTATCTTTTTGTTTTTCTATCATTATATTATATAGGTGTACAACGTTTCATCCCCTTAATTCAGACTCTTTCAGGGTCGTAAAATGGACTCTAAAATGTGATGGCCGGACGAAATGGCAGGCAGAAAGTGAAAAAAAAAACCCCGATCTTTGGCAAAAGGGCGCGGGATATGATATATACTCGTCTGCTTAAGCTTTGCTGAAGAAATATATATATATATATATATATATATATATATATATATATATATATATATATATATATATATACACCGTTTCTGAGGTTGGTTTTTAGCTTCCCTCAGTTGCATACTTAACCGCATATAGGGCATGCAGTTACCTTGGTTACACTATACTACATAAGGGCTATTTTGAAGCATATTAGGTGCTTATATATATATATATATATATATATATATATATATATATATATAAAGTGTGCCAGGAAGGAGAAGAGTACATCTTTTGTAGTGGACACACTGGGCAGGGATGGTAAGAGTTCACAACCTTCGTCAATGCATAGTTACCTCTGTTGTTTTATGCAAATTTATGTAGGCGCGAATTATATCCCAGATATTTCATTGTCATAGTAGTAATTATAGGCTACTGAGCAAATTTAGAGAATTATTTAAAAGAAAATGTATCGGCTGCAAAAAATAAATAATGTTATTTGTGCATGGGTGTACAAGAAGGAAAAAATTGGAACGTATAACGGCTAGTTAGATATTAGTTTTGCACTGTTCGTTGTCAGTTTATTATAAAAAAAAAACAAGCAACTAATGCTTAAGTTACGACTGATGAAAACCGTTCTCAATGCCTTTTACACCTTCCCGGTAATGGATATTGTTTCACACACATGTCAATATCCATTCTTGTCTCTTCGTCCAGAATTCAGTATTATCTCTCAGTGTTTCAGTGTTGGATGTATATTTTCAAAATATTAGTCCTTAGGTGGTGTGTTGGGGGTAGGTAATGAATATGTCATTTACATATAATACGATTGAATCTCATCCTTCTTAAATGAATTTATTGCATTTTGGTAAATTTTTAATTTTTACATTGGGCACCATCACTTAATTACATTTTTGCACAGCACACAATGCATAAGTATTTATTTTAAAATTACATTACTTTTTTAAATTCTTAAAACACAGTTCAACAGATATGGTTATGAGCATCTCTTGGAAACAGATTCAACTTTTTAATGTGCAACCCAAATCTGGTCTCCTCCTGTCTGTCTCGCTCGCCATGTTCCTGTCTGTCTCGCTCGCCATGTTTCTGTTTCTATTCGAGGACTGGCTAGTATTGCATCACAGGACCACGTGATCTATTGTCTCATCAAAACTCGGAAAACTCGGCAATTTACGGAATCGTGGTATCTTCCGCGCAATATAATCACTACCCGCCTACGATATGTAATTCATAACTACAGTCGAATTAAAATTTGTTGAGAATTACATACATAAAAGGAAAATTTTTATTTTTGGTCTCCTTTAAACTACGTTGGAAATGCTATTATGTGAATGTGTATGTGATATAAATAAAACACATGTATAGTGCGAACACTATTTTTTTTATATGCCACTTGTATAAATTTTTCATTAAAAGGAGATTCCACTAGTCTTGTTTCCTCATAATCACAAATGTATACGTCTCGTGGTATATGAATGATACAGCGAACAGACTCTCTCTCTCTCTCTCTCTCTCTCTCTCTCTCTCTCTCTCTCTCTATATATATATATATATATATGATAAAACAGTACGAGTAAACTGACACAGCTTGCTCTAACTTCACTATAAGGGAAGTCAATTCTAACACAGAATCGTATGTTATCAGACTCACCAGTGTAATTAAATATTGGTCTGTTTGTACTTTATACCGTAAATAAGATTGTATTGCCCAGAAGGATGTCACTTATGTAAATGTAAATGTTGTTCTTCCTGTTAAAATTGTTGTTGTTGTTGTTGTGATTTGGATTTTTAACTTAACTTTAACAATTTTTCAGTCATATCGCTAGGATGTCTGCAGTGTGGCAGTTTATAGTGATGTCTAGCACTGGGGCATCATACTGCAGACATGTAGCATGATGTCCCACCTATCACATTATCCTGACACCAGGCCGACCAGTCCTAACACCAACCTCTTAATGCTGAGAACCAAGCGAGGCAGCTGTTAGTACCATTTTTGTAAGTGTTTGGTATGACTCGGCCGAGGATCGAACCCACCTGTTAAAATTGAATAATTTCATTCCACTCATGTCAGCAGTCAATACAACTTACATATGAGGATATCTATACAAAGAGAACAAAACACTGCATATCAATGAAAAAATTATTTTTCCACATTCTAAAGGCGTCTCATATGTGACCGCTCCGGTGGCGTAGTGGTTAGAGCGTTCAGCTCGGGTGCGATTTGTCGCGGATTCGAATTCCGGCCAAGTCATATCAAAGACTTATAATGATACTAACAGCTGCCTCGCTTGGCGCACAGCATTAAGAGGTTACTGTTAGGACTGGTCGGCCGGGTGTCAGGATAATGTGACTGGGTGGGACATCGTACTACATGTTGGGGCATGAACCCCCAGAGCTAGACAACACTTTAAACTGTCACACTGCAGACGTCATAGCGATATGAGTGAAAAATTGTTAAAGCTACGTTAAAAATCCAAAACACATACACACACACATCTCATATGTTGATATATGGCACAGACGGTAATATAATCATATTAGTACAGTGACATATTGTTGCGAATATAAAAGTCGGAGATAAGTTTCAACTAAATTAAATGCATGTACGTTCCAGATTACATCACACTGAGAGCAGAATAGAAAACAACATAACTTCCTAGTTCATCTGATTTACTTGCGTAAACACAAATTGGCTTCCCGCCAAATCAAAACAAATATACCGCATTTAACATAAGTTTCTTAAAACGAATTTACACCACCATTATTCTGTCTTTTTCAAACTCCTGGAAAAGTAAGACTAACATCTAAAACTTCCAAGTATTAGGAAGAGACAATTCTGTAGATAAACGCTGAATAATCCAGGTCTTCAAACAAATTTGGCAGTCTACCAAGAAAAAGTTAAACAATGATAAGCTAACCATTAGGTTTTATTTGGGATATTATCCAGCGAGTCTCAAAGAGTTCATATACAAATTCACCGGAAAGAACCACCGACCCACGAGAAGCTACTAGCAAGCTTTCTCACATATCCACATTCGCCGAATCCTAGACTCGAACCCACGCAGACAGAGGTGAGATGGTAGTGATCCTTAACGGAGAGCGCTTTAGACCACTCGGCCACTCGGGGTCCCGACTACATGTGTACACATAATTAAGTATCTAAAGGTGTATACTGGTTATGCACTAATATAAATATCTATGTCAACAAAACTTGGACTGATCAATACATAGCAACGTCAGCTGGCATACCTTCCAACCATCCCAATGCAAAATGTTAATATGCATTTGTACATAAAGCTCTGACCGATTAATTTCCTACAGCGTCCACATATAGCTCATGATACAACAACGTTGGTCGTGACTGAGATTTTATGTTAATATCGTGTCCATAACCACATCCGCTTGTTCATAAATACCTGAGCTCACTCATGTTACTAATCAAGTGTGAATCAGATCCGCGAAGAGCTTACGATGCATTGTTAGCGCTGGTGAAGAATTTTGTGCGGAGCGTATTGCATTAGACCCGCGCAGAGTATATACATTGTTAGCGTTGTTGAAGAACTTTGTGCGGAGCGTATTGCAAAAGTGATGGAGTGAATACAAAATAATAATTTGATTGTATTCATAATATTAAATATTGACTGAAACGTGAACTGCGTTGGTTTCGCCGACGTAGAATAACATGATGTTAAATTCCAATGATTCAGAAACGTTTAACGGACTACATTTGTTTTAACAGTGATACTATATAAATACTCCGCGACAGCTTTGAAAGTTAGACGGCTACAAAAATATAATACGAAGAAAGAATAAATTCCGTATTTTGATGTTACACTAACCTTATAGACTACCTTTACTTACCTCTGGCACGCTGTTATACGGGGAATTTAAATTGAGATAATAAATATGATCATAAACGTCACAACATGATCCGAAAGAAAGCCAAATATTAACGAAAATAGTTACTTTTACACTGAAATAGTTTTTCCCGCAAAAAGTGTTTAGGCTGAGTAAAATACGATCCATGATAATCGTTTCTGCTCACATCTATGTAAGGCAGTGTGAGCTTGTGGTATAGTCTACGTTCCTCAAGGTTCATCATTCCTAATAGTTACTAATTAGCAGGTCATATATATGAGAAAGCTTGGAATATGAGAGCTTGAATCATCAAAGAGGTACTGTTGCTTTAGACTGACCGAGCTTGCTGAAAGTCTGGTTATCCAGTTTCTGATCTGATGTCGGTCAAACGTTGAATACGGGCTTACATCAACGAGGCTGAGGCAGAATTCCTTAATGAGCAGGATCCAGGCATGATAAAGAAGAGATCTTACATCTGACTGAGAGTCTTACCATCCTGGAAGTCATAGTTCTGACCCGATTTTGATTTAAATTGATATATAGACTGAAATCGTGGAAGTCTTGGTCAAGTACAATTATGAGTAAGATCCACACACATTATTGGGGTGATCTTGTACCGGATTGGCTTTGTCTGTTAATCCTTCAGCGATTCTGTTTTTGTTTAGAACTTTTTTTTGTATCAAACTTGTAAAAAGGGCTAATATTATCTCCAATGAGGATTCTTTCACGAGATCTATGAATATTACTAAAGTGATCTCGTATCAAATTGGAAAAGTTTCTTACCATTCGAGAGAAAGTATTTCTAATTCCGTTATAATCCAGCTTGGTGAATTGCCTAATATCAACAAGCGGTTGTGGGTTGCTCCTGGAACTCATTGACTCCGGCCTGTATAATGATCTCATATCAACAAGAGATTATGGGTGATCCTGGGTCGCTTTGACTCAGGCTTTTATCAAATGGTCTCATATCAACAAGAGGTTATGGGGTGATCCTCGGTCTCATAGACTCGGGCTTGTTAAATGGTTTCATATCAGCAAGAGGTTGTGGGGTGATCCTGGAACTCATTGACTCATTCTTGTTAAATAGCCTCATATCAACAAGAGGCTATGGTGTGATCCTTCGTCTCACTGACTCAGGTTTTTTAAATGTTCTCATATCAACAAGTGTTTACGGGTGATCCTGGGTCTCATTGACTCAACAAGATGCTGTACGAGTCAGAGTATAAGCAACATCTCCGCATATTTGTGATGCAATCTTGTGTCCGGTCGATTGAACTTATTTGATTACGAGCAAAAGACTATGTTTAATAATTATGCTTTTGTTTTATAACTTTATCAGACGATAATATAACACGGTTAAGCCTTCATTTTATACACTTTATGTAATAATTTATATAGGGTCGTGTTCTTACAATAACACATAAGACTGCTTAGTAAAGTGCTCATTAAGGTATATAAGCGAGGTAGATATCGATCCAACTCGGGCCTCTTGTGAAATGTTTAATCCTGGTTAAAAAAGGTATCTTTGTTAGCAGCCATTTTCTTGTAACGATTCTTCTTTAAAGAGCAGAAAATTACATAGGATATATAAATAGATGCTGACGTATGTGTTGACAATTACTAGTAATAATCTTAATAATAAGACTTAATGACGTCATTGGATTAATGTTTCATTGGCTGATGAGGTTTATACGATTCTAGAAGATTTCAGTAACTTCCATTTGGTTGGGCTAGGTCGCATGAATAGGTACGTTTCAGGCGAAATGAGTAATAAGATCCGTCGCGTGGTGTAAATTGTGATATATAGTCGTAGCAGAGGTGTTTATAATGAAAGAACTCAGCAATCAGATTCATTCCAATTTTGGAGTCGTCTTCATTTCTTGTGTTCCTGTTGTAAGTCTGCAGACGTGCTTATTGTTGTACGTAGATATTATTCGAGAGGAGAAACATTTGTTTGGATTGTTCAGTAGAAATAGAAAGTTGTGTTTATTTGGCCTACGACGTCATCTTGACAACGTCACAATTCTTGGCCGACCTGTGCATTTCCGGTTTTTAAATTTATATCGAACATTTCATTCAATTAAGACTTTCATAGAACTTAATCAGGATTATTCTGAATTCATTTCATAACACAGTAAGTTCCTCTCACATTTTTTTAATTACTTTGATAATTAAATTGTTTGTTAAAAGGTTTAAAAAAAAACTTGTGGGTTTTGCTTCTTTCTGTTACTTAGTTTGTGGCCATAGAGTCACAACATAACAAATGGAAGATTATTCTGTTCATATAAGCGTATGAAGAAATGTTCTATTGCACTTTATTAAGGCGTGAAAACAAGGAAAAATACAACACACTTACTGAAGATCGGTGACGGAGTCTCACTCTTACGCAGACGAAGGCTATAACATGTCGTAGAAATAGTTACTCGTCAGTCCACAAGACACTGAGCTGAGCAGATATTGGCTTTCACATAACCAAGTGTCAAATACTGGCTACCCAACTATGCCATTCTATCTCAGCCAAGTACCAGGGGTAATCCCAATTTACACTGAAACGTTCAATTCATGATATGGAATCTTTTAGAGCATTCTGATACAATCATTAATATATGAGTCATGTATGTGTATGCATAATTAGATCATGTTTAATTTTAAATAACATTATACGGTATGAAAAACTGTACAGGGCTACGTGATAAGAAAGTTTATGCTAGCTTCTATCTAGGAAAAGAATGATCACACGAGATTACAAGAATTTGGGACGGTTGTCATCATTATTCTATACAACATTCATGATTGATTCACACCAGTTTGTCCATTCAGATAAAAATACCACTATAAACAAAACAAAAGACTCCAAATAAGATATCTTTTTGTGCGATGTGAAATTTCTCTGACATAAAGGAAATCTGGGAAAAGTCCCAAATCATCTAACAAAGCAAAGTACTCTTTCTTTCCAACATGGTAGATAATAAAAAAAAAAAACCAGAAAATGGATCGATTATTACATACCTCTACAGCGGAAAGATACAAATTGCTTTGAAGAAGCCAGCACCATGTGAAGGTTTCAAACTATATAGTGAAAGATCATATATGTATTTGCTCTTACGTGACGATACGTACACATACACGAATGATAAACACGACGACATGCGAGATCATTATCAGCGTTGATAATTCGCAGGTGCCACAGTACAGTAGGTCAAATGAGACAGTAGATCTAAAATATACAGAATAGATAACTGAATACCATTTATTACATAACTGACAATATGACCCATACTATGTTTAAGTTAAAATACTATACAATGGCAAATTGGTACACAAAATTCCGTGACAGGTCGGTCACTAGTCTAAGGAGGTAACATATCTAAACTTGAAATATGATTCGTCCTGTAGATGATTTATGTGAAGTTAGTATGTGGTTTGATAGTCTAAATTCAAAAATACAAAACACTGCAAGTAGTGAATTCGATATTCCTCCAATCTGTATAACATTCCTACAAAATGTTGTAAAATCTCTAAGTCGCGACTGGCTTTGGGAACAAACTGCTGCAAAAAGAAAAGTGGCCATTTAGAACGCTCATTAATACAAGATCATATTGTGTCGTCAACATGTTTACCTATACCTAGTTTGAGAAGACAAATGTTCAAGCACGAGAGAGAGAGAGAGAGAGAGAGAGAGAGAGAGAGAGAGAGAGAGAGACGTTGCTACCAAGAGATAAGAACCCACACTACAAGTTCCCATATGCACTTTCTTGGCAGTCCCAAAGGTACTTCCGGTACAGAGGAGACAAAACTTTATTTTTCTTCACATATGTGTTATAGAAGGACAATATACAAGTTTGTCTCTATATAATATTATGAAAAGAATTTTTCCTAATGTGACACTATTAGCAGGTATCAGGACATCGAATTAATGAAAGTCCCCAACGATATGCTTAACAGAGCTGCTTCATCTGGGGTAAAAGTACAGTATAATTATATTGAAGAGAGAAATATTGCCTTACACAATTTGGAAAAACAATTCTTCGTACATGAAAAACACTTTACTACTGAGATGGGGAACATAATACAATTTCCGATATGCATGTCCCTGGCATACTCAACAATACCCCTTTACAAAGTAGAGACAATGTGTCTTCACACATATGCTTGCTATATAAGAAATATACACAAGATAACATACTCTTAGTCAACCATGAGAAAACGAATTTTCTCAAAGAAGACAATATTAACAGTCACTAGGAGACATAATCTATGAAGAAGTCGTTTCTTGATCTTCTTGGCAGACTCAAACTGTTGAGTACTAATTTTCTGCATTGCTGAGGGACATTGGCCCATACAAGAATTACAGAAAACGAGTTGTCTTACATGAGAGACCAGTTTCAACAAAGAGATATGGATCCGTGGTTCAAGTTTCCATTCCTGGCACTCTCATAGCTACTTCAGGTACACAGGAGACAAAAGTGGGTTGATTTTCTTTCACTGTGACAACTATATGGTTGGGGTGGGGTGCTCCTAATATTTTATTTAAGCTATTATAGAAGTCCCACCCAGGTTATATTTTGTTGGAAGTTAAATTTAGTGAGAGACAGATGTAAAGCTCAGAGCCCCCGGTCAACAGTGCCGACGGTTAGATGGTTAAATATACAAAAAAGGTTGAAATTCAATGAATAACAATTTAATAACAATTCAATAATCAAGTGACTCTAATTCCCTATTACACTCCTTCCGCTCGACCCTTTAATAAGCCTATGGCATCACTTGATTAGCAGCGTGAGATTGATTTCCACCCGTCCTTGTATTTGTACTCATCTGTTGTATCCTTTCTCTCTCTTATTTCTTCCAATTCCTTCTCCTCTTCCTTCCTGACCTTTCTCCAAATCCCTTCTCCTCCTCCTCGACTTTCTCTAGACTCCTTCTCCATTTCCACTTTCTACCCCACGACTACACTTCTGTCGACTTCGACTGTCTCGGTTACTGTCTCAATTCCGTCTCCAATTCTTGAAGACTTGGGACCCAATGGAACCCGAAGTTCTTTGTCCCCTAAAAAGCTTCTTGTAAAAACACAAGCACGGTACAATCTTTTTCCTTAGCCCTCTCATCTCACACTACACACATCCTATCATCAGAAAACGGCTATTAAATTTCTTCGGTCACGCATTCGTTCACATTGAGATACCCATACGTTCTTGTATGGTAAAACAAACGTCATAATACAGCACGGTATCAATTACTTCTTATACACACATCAGTACATATTCTTAATCCCGTTACACTAAACAATATCACAATAATCAGGCGCATTTCTTTACCTTACAACTCATACAAAGTACGCATATATTCAATTATCCATGCTCTGATATCTGCATACATCCATAGTAACTAATCTTACATACTTCAACCATGTTTCCAAATTCAAAACTCAAGCATGTGTAAATTCTAACATAACGCATTAATAAATGCACTGGTTTACTACGAAGTAATTTAATAGCGAATTACAAAATTAATTTTGACCACAAGCTAACAATCTACATAATTTCGCCTCGCATCTAATAATTCTCTACGTAAGGCTCAAGCCCATTTCTCAAATACGCATGTAATTGAAAGAGAATAAATGTAATTCTACTTACTAAACGATCCTAGTAATTAAGTGTACATACTACAAATAATTACAATTATGATGCCGTAATATTCTTAAAAAATCGAGCAAATAACTTACTGACCTTTTCGAAGCGTTGTCTTTCCTTAGATTCTACTTCTAAGTTCTGCCGCCAGATTACGAGTAACTTCTTTCTCGGAGTAAACCCCTTTGATCTGCAATCCTTCCAGGCAAATGCTAAATTACTCTTACGATTTCGGAAGGTATCATTCGGTAATCACGCCCTCTATCTCACTTTTAATTGGACATTGCTGTGGACCGATCCAATTAAATTTAGCGGACAATGTCCCTCTCGCTGTCTGTCAACGTGGGGATGGATAAGAACACGCCCCATTCACCCCGTGGACTTTACTTGATTCTTGAACAAATCATTAAAATATAGGAGTGATAACGGCAAGTCTTTGTTAAGTGACACGACCGGTCGCCTTTGCTGACTCAAGTTTCCGGTCTCTGGCTGGTCATGGTAACATTGCGTAGGAATTCAACACTTACCCCGCGGCAACCTTTAGAGATCAAACACAAGGCCTCGGTAACATTCTCAAGACAGGTAGATTATAACTTATACATGACTTTATAGCTGGGTGCTGAGCCAACGTGACATTTACATATACATTCAATGTAAGAGATGTACATAAATTCGTCTCAGTCCAATGTGAGATAACGCATTTTCCCAAATGAGACAGTATTACCAGGTGTTTGGTAATGTAATATATCAAAACGTCAAAACATCCCATAAATATCTTCTTCACAGTCTGAGAGAAATTTGTGGTTACGTAATTTGAGAGAACGAATTTCCTCTCATGAGAGACAAGTTGTAGCCAAGAGATGTGGACCCCTACTAAAAATTCCCATATGCACATCCCATGGTGTACTACTCACATATATATTCAAAATGAAGAATATGTAGAAGGTTCTTTTGTCTCGGCGGTCTCAGTGAACTGCGAGATTAAGAAATATCCCACTGAGATGCTGTTTAGCAAGTGTTCATAGACATAGTCTATGAAAACGTCCCACAACGATATCCATGTCACAGTCAGAGTTACTTCTGCTGATGATGGGTAAAAGTACAGTTTAATTGTACTTGTATTAATGAGAGCACTTTTCTCCCACACAAGTTGAGAAAGAAAGATATTAGCAAAATGTTTGAAGAAAATTCTGATTTGAAATGGCCATTGTGAGAAAACTCACAACAGAAGTAACAATTTGAACCTATAACACTTTAAAGTTACAAGATGAACCAAACGCTTTAAAGGTCGGTGCCTCTTGGCTGTTTCGAAATTCCTATACAAATTTTAAAGCGCTTAAAGCAGTGGTAGACTTTAATCCTGTTTGAAAGTTTTAGGTGAACATTATTGTCTCTACATATCTGAAATAATTCTATACAATTGTATTTAATGCATCCCCTGGAAATATTTAATAACTGGTACATAAAGAAAACAAATTTAGACATAGGCCAAGCTCTAGTGGCTTATAAAACACTATTTAAATTCTTATCCTTGCATATGGCTCAAAGACTTAAATACCGTATGTATCCAAAAAGATTCACAACATATTTTCGTATTTGGTATGTGGCATATATCCCCATACGAGTTGCTATACGAATACTTTCATCTAGAATTATTAATATTTTGTATACTATCATTGGTTGCTTCTCTCCTTTTCTGCCTTTGCTTCTCTTTCAAAATAATAACAACACTGATAATTCTAAGTTTGTTTTTTTTATATAGAATCTTTGAAAGAATCGGGTCTTTGATTACAAAATCATGAGCTTTTAAATAGGATCTTCTACTCACTCATTTCAAGTGCATACTGTGCATAAATGTAAAATTATCAGCCATCCTCGCTCATGAGCTTTTAAATAGGATCTTCTACTCACTCATTTCAAGTGCATACTGTGCATAAATGTAAAATTATCAGCCATCCTCGCATATGGCTCAATCGTCGGATTTCCTCATGTATCCAAAAGAGAGTCCCAACATATTTTGGTATATGGTATATGGTATACATCACCATACCAGTTACCGTGAGATTGGCTTTTATCTGGAATTATTAGCATATGTATATTATCATTAGGTACTTCTCTCATTGCCTGTCTTTGCTTACCTTTCAAAACAATAACACCGCTAATTCTAAATTTTTCAGAATCTTTTCTTCTCAAATACAAGAGACAAGACTAGATTAAAAAAAAACACATATTGGGGGTATATTGTTGAGTTTTCTTTCTTCTGTTTTATTTTTTCCTTTCTTGTTTTTCTTATGTTTGTTTGTTTACTATTGGATAAACCATGTGATGTCAAACATAGATGAACTTATTATTCCAGTACGTCAGCTTCCGTTCAATGCATGTTCAGCATTCTAACCAACCAAACATTTCATCGACTTAATATTGACAATACATCCAATGGACATACCTTATAATCAATCTGAATTTTATGTTGACTATTTTTGTTTTCTTATTTTTTTAAAATATGTTCTTTTTTCATTTTACTGTGGGTATATAAAAATAAGTTACTGATGAAACTATGTGCGACAGGATTGATGATCAAGATACGCATGTTCGGCCAGGAATCTTTGGAGGGTTTTATTTACCGACGTCGTCTGCAACGTGAGTAAAATTTTATTCTATCACTTCACAGCAGGCACTTTCATTTATATCATTCGTATTCTGTTGACTATTCATGGCTGGATGTTGTGGATACAATCATGATGCAATAATATATGATCTTTCTCTTGTATGCAACTGTATACGGTAATCAGTTTCATAACATCTAACCTGAGAACTGTTTCATGTACAATAAATGTTAAATGCTTCACATCATTCTGCTATAGTGGAAAATATTATTATATGGTAATTTTCTTTTCTTCCTTAACTTTACATTGTCAGAATTGTGCAGTAATTTACGATGCTGAACACCTTTATACTGCATGACACGTGCGTCTAACATAACAGTGTATATTAGGAACTACTTTGTAAACAAACCATGTACACTCATGTAATAGACTGTTTAGGGTTTAGCTTATTAGATTTATTTGTGGATGAATTAAAGAAGCTATTTTGTCTATTTGAAAGTAGAGATGATACAGTGAACGATGTGGACGAGTTTACTGAGTCTAAATGAAAATTTCAAACAATCAAACGAATTTAAAGTGATATTCGCAATGTCAACAGCGACCGTGAGAGACCCAGTATTGAAAATACCTTTCTTATCATTTAAACAGTTATTTAGGAGAAATATTCGTAACTTTTCGTAAATGGAATGGTTCAGACTCTGACCAGTGCTCTCTTGGGTATACACAAATAGCACAGAAAAACACAATGAGGCCAAGGACTATCGCATATGTCTAACAGAGACGTACCAGTTCACTAGTTAGTAAAAATAATAAATTCGACAAAAAATGCAACTGAAGATTTTGGACGGAAACTAAAAGCCTCAAAGCCAATAAGCCAAGACGACGAAAAAATATTATTTCTGCTGGGTAAAAGGACTGTCACATAACAGCTGCTTTGCAATTTTCCCGTTTAACTATTTTGATACATTGTTAGGCTAGCGATAGAAGAAGTACACTGTATGATACAGATCATAGCTGGGGTCCGTCCAACAGCGAGCATGCAAGTGACAAGGGCATAAACATATGTCTTCTTTAGCTGGTAATAAGAATGGTAATAAATATACTTACATATATGCATCTCGAATTTCCTCAAAATGTACTTTCTAAGTTACTTCTGCAAATCCGAATGACATCACCCATGTCATGTAAAACCTGATTCACACCGAAATTATACTGTAATTTCGACTATATTTCCAAATGAGAACACACTTGCACTGAATTGACCCAATAAATCCAGTCCATCATAAGCAGAAAAGAAGAATTGCGTTGGATCAACATAAAAGCAAAATTTATCCATTCCAGACCAACTGGAAAAGTTTCTTCAATGACAATTCGTTGAAAATATGACTATAAATTTCAAGTTTAAGTAGACCAAAACGAGAATTTGTTACTACTAATGTCTAATACTAATGTCCAATGCCCCCGACGAAGTTAAAAGGTCGCTGGTTGGTGCTACGTGCGCGTTAATAACGTTACTCTGTATTGATGAATCTACAGCTGTGTATTTTGAAATACAGCCTAAGTTCAATTGCTTTGTTTCTTGTAGAGTATTCCATTATTATTAAGTCTTAGGAAACCTAAAATGAGTATATAATAAAAAGGTAATTGCATTTGTATTGGAAAATATGAACTCTTTCCTTCGGACTAATACTTTATTCCCAAAGGTCGTGCAGTATTGCTCAGAAAAAAACCTCGTTCATATTTTCCCATACAGATGCAGTAACCTATAAATATAAAATCTCCGGGTATGTTTATTTGGAATATATTGAATAGTATAAAATGTGATATTACGAGGCCTTCTCTTTCCGATTTACTTTCCCTGACATTAATTGGAATTTTGTCCATAAAGATGACATATCTGGGCTTGATGGACAGCCACATCGCCGTCGACACTTCCACAAATTGATCATTGCAAAATTTCTTTACATCCTTAACCGGGTAAGCCAACGCAAAGGTTCTGTTGCAAACTCTTTCAAGAAAAGTGATTTGCAGCAAAAGTTTAAAACTATGTGGAAAATGTAACTATTGTCGTCAGTAAACTGAACAGTTCTGACATGATAAACAAAGAGATCCGTGATACTGAAATGAACCATGAGTTTATCTTCATTGCCAACAAGTACACCAGATATAAAAAGATGATAATACAATTACGAAACAATTAACAACATAAATGACTACATAGTGAAATTATAAAGTACTTATTTATAAGAGGAGAATAAACTGAAAGAAGATGAGATATGAGTAGCTTTGGGAGTAAGCTCTTTGCTGGACAAGCTTACAACGAAGTTTGTACCTATTCCACACGTGCAGATTATGATTACAAATTGAACAGAAGACAATTTTAACGCCAGGTACCGATTTACTTGGGAAAAAGTTCATGGCTGAAACTGTTTACCCACAGATATGGATCACAAATTTACGCGATCCTGGAAAATCAGTTTGTGCAAAGGAGAACTGATAATCAAATATTTAAGATTAGAAGGTTAACAATTGAAAATATTTCGAAATATGGAGGGAATAATTTTACAATAAATTAGTAGTTATTGAACGGTGTGGAAATAAGAGCGCCAACAAGCAATCAGAACCATAAAAGAAAATTTGTTTATTACCCCACACTTGTTTATGGTGTCAAGGTTGGGGGCACGCCGTTAACAGTTTATGAGTTAATATAAGTTTGAGATAATGATAGGTAGTGGAACCAAGTTATCAGCTTAAAGAATAACTAGAATAAATGTGTCCAAAGTATTTTGGAGAGAGAGAGAGAGAGAGAGAGAGAGAGAGAGAGAGAGAGAGAGAGAGAGAGAGAGAGAGAGAGAGAGAGAGAGAGAGAGAGAGAGAGAATGGGATAGAGGCGGAGATTGGGTGAGAGCTAGGAATACAAATATATAATACGTGGTAGTATTTTGACATTGTAAAATTTCCACTTTTTGGTTTTAGTCATCCATCCTTCCAACCATGTATACAAGGCCGGTACAAGGGTGTTTTGCGCGCTAGACGAACCTTCCACCTTGAGCCCTCCCCTCTTCCGGGGCATCGCCTATTATAACTGTTCATTAGTATTAATACACGTTCGGCCTGATAATTTATTGATTTCATTATTTAGTCCACATATTTAATGTTAATAAATGAATCCTGGCAGTGTTTATCGTTTCTGGAGGCCCCCAAATCTTTGCGCCCTAGGCGGCCGTCTAGCTAGCCTATTGGGTTAAAGCGGCCCTGCAAGTATGCACTAATATATTTATGCATATATATCTATGCAGAACTATATATAGAGTACATACATATATGAAATTACTTACAAACACCTGTACATTCATACATACATACATACATACATACATACATACATACATACATACATACATACATACATACATATGCATCCGGGTCAATTCGGCCCTGATTAGTTTCGAGTTATTATTCTTTAGGGGTCGATTGTGGTTCATCAGTAAATCAGTACCTTAGTTAACATCACCTGGAATACCACTGGAACTCATTTGGTTTACTCGATACGTTTGAAGTTGTTAGAACGTTGTGGATGTTTTAGGATTTCATTCATCATAATGTAAGTTATTTTAAATTGTTCACTTTATAATTTAATGAAATAAAATTGTATTTTTCAATTTTACGGAACTTGTTGGTATTAGCTGTTGTTGTTGTTTAGTTTAAGACATATCACGTCCAAAAGTATAGAGTGTTCTGAATGAATTCCAGTATTGAATGTGCCGATATAATAATAATCTTGGATGAGCTGATGTACCAACAGTCTCAATGTATCTCAGTGTCATAATCCAAAATTTCTTTGTATGAATTCGCAAAGTAGTATACTAAGATGAGGATCCTGGACCAAAAGAGGATCCTAGACCAGAAACCCCCACCCCTCCCAAATTTGGAGAGCCAGAACCTTAGATTTATTTCCGTTTAAACAATAAAATATTATATATAATGTATCATTATAATCCAGTACGACATGTCGGATTTGATCTAACAAACAGATTTTTTAAAAGATTTAATTCAATCAAATCAGCCTCAAAGGTGTTATAAAACCTAAATTAATAAGTGAAAAAGTTGGTTATCATTAAAGTTGGTTATCATTTATCGAGCAAGTATGGATCAGTATGGTTGGTTATTCGCAACGAATAAGAGGTTGGTTGATGTATTTTTTGATAACGATATTTCTAAATTAAAAATACAAAAATAAACAGCAGCAATGATAATCGGTCTACCATTCCACAGGGGTCCCTTCATCACCATAAGGTCCTAAGAGTCCTGCATTGATGCCTTTCTTATGGCACTTTTTATTTGTTAAGGCCTTTCTTATGGCCCAGAGGCACCTTATGAGGCTTTTTTGTCCGGCGAACATTCTTTCTGAATGTCCTTTGTTGGGTATATCCCTTTTAGTGAGGTCACAAGGTTACGAACTTTCATCACCCTGATGTGCGAAACGAAATATTAGAAATTCAGAGGACTGTCTAGTCATTGCTATTTCATGTACAACCCCCCCCCCAAATCAAACCCCAGGGTAAGTGCAAAACGCACTCACCACGTTGTTCAACGTGACGAGAGGTTGTACATGAAATCCTTTAAGGGCGGAGCCCCCAATTATTTCAAGAAAATGGCAATCCAGAGCCTACCCGCCTATTATGTCTATTACGGGAACCGAACCCAGGGCGTCACTATGAGAATCCAACATTCTAACACTGAGCCATGAAATTCAGTTACAAATATATGTTCAAAAAATTATTATATAGTTAACTAACACGAAATTTCTATGAGATTAGCACTACATTTTTTGATTTTAAAAAACGTTATTATAAATAAATCCAGAAATTTATGATTCTATAGTTAAAATATATTATCGTTT
The DNA here is from genome assembly GCA_016617855.1 of Megalonaias nervosa. Lineage (NCBI taxonomy): Eukaryota > Metazoa > Mollusca > Bivalvia > Unionida > Unionidae > Megalonaias > Megalonaias nervosa. Next base: position 67,572 of record JAECUM010004822.1, on the reverse strand, counting down.
GAGCATAACGACGGCGACTTATAGATTACAAGTCAGACAGACTTCTAGTCCTGATACGGCGGCTTATATATTACAGACAGACAGACAGTCTGGAAATTGATAAATACTCTAAATCACCTCAGCGCCTTATAAATTACAGACAGACAGGCAGCATATACATTACAGACAGGCAGTCTGAAAATCGATAAACGCCCTGCTAGCCAAGCATTTTACAAAAATCAATACAGGACACCTGTTTCAGTACGGCTTTATATATAAACATATATTTCTCATTCTAAGGCTTTAAAATTACTGTATTATTTCATATCAGATGATTTTCATTGATACAGCTCTACATTACAGACAAACATACAGTCTGGAAATTGGCAAATACCATGCATTAGCCAAAGCCTTAACGAACAATGTGAAAAATACAAGCAAAAATGTATACCTACACTATATGCTATGACAGCATTATCTCCCTTTTAGAAACACAAATAAGACAGAGTTATATTTCTTCGGCTATAGGTAAATGATATTAAAGTTTAGACAAAAGTAATTAAATATGTCACTGCTGGTACTGGTGTAATGTCCAATAGCTAGTGTATTAATACCGTCCTCACAATATCTCTTATCGTCAAAATTACTTAGTGTCTGTTTCAAGTTTCTGACGATTTGTTCTGATAACATTTGTCTTAATAAAGCTGACGTTATTGTTTAGCGCTGCTTTAAAATCATCAAATTTCATACAATTTTTTACGTACCCACGAGGAATACCTTTTGCTTTTTTTGTCAGTTTATTGTCATCTAAAATTACGGCACACATTTTACTTCTTAGTCCGACAAATTCCTTATCTGGCACAAACATAAATTCGTCTTTCATTTTGCCAATAACTTTTTTATTTGCATCATCATGAAATCCACTACTTTCTGGATAATCTGATAAATCAAATAAGTCACGGTGTTTATAAATATCTTGATAGACATCTTCACATTTTATATTATAAACTAGCGAATCTGTATCAGTAAATAACAACTCTGAATCTGACCTCTGCTTTTTGGTAAAGTTATAGTGAAAATCATACATCAGCCACTTTGATATATCAAGTACAGCTGCACCAACATAAATTGGTTTATTTAACTTTAAATTTGTCTTTCGTCGTTGTATAGCAACAAGATTTTCATTAAATATTTTCATACTAATAAAGCCATCATCATTAACCAATTTGTTTCTTCGATTTATATCGTTTACTATTTCAATAGAGACTAGACGTCTTATATTTTCTATTGTCTTACCAAATACAGAATTGTTCATTAACTTGAAAAAGTTTTTCTCAAATTCAGTTTTTGCCACAGCACGACGTTTCGTATTTAAGTCAATATAATTTGACATCCATCTCGATTGATTAAATTTTAGTACGCGATGAACTTTTCTCAGAATTAGTCCTGCATCTACTGCTTGTTTTAAATTTTTATAATGCATAACGTAATTTCTTTTATTTAGCAAATTTGGAACTAGCTTGTTAACAATCGAATTTTTTGCTGTTGTCGTTGCCCGTTGTTCAGGTGATAGTAAACTGTAATCTATTATCATAGACTCTGCACAAAATGGGTAGTCGTTATGTAGATCATGTAACGAACTAGGATAATCTAGATCAACTTCAATAAAGTATGAAATATTTTCTGGAAGATTTTTCTCAGTTTCTTTAAGAAATTGATCTGGAGTTATCCAATGAAATCCACTGCACGGCATCGGCTCTGAGATTGCATACCCATACAAATTAACACAATCTAGATAAATAATATAATTTGATTGTAGGTTTTTATCATAATTTTTCAGGTATTTATTATTAGCTACTGCATATGTTTTGTTATAACGCTAATTCCACCTCTTATATGTTTTTCAATAAAATTAAACATATCAACATCTGTCAAGAGATCCAATTCTATCTTACTTGTTTTTAGTAGAGCGTCCCACGACAGTCCCGGAGCGGAATAATACCAACAAGGATCTAGTCCATACTTTTTATGACTAACTTGACGAAAACTTTCAAAAACATCTGTTAGTAGCAATACATCTGTTTTCAAATATAAATCATGATAATCACCAAATGTTTTACAACTAAATTTATTCCAAATATCTTGTGCATATTTGTACTCGTCGTCTGTAATATTTTCATTTTTGAGTTGCGAGTAAAATTTATCTTTATCAGGAAGAGAAGTTTCATTAAATCTACTCCAGTCGTCGGTTTCATTAAATCTACTCCAGTCGTCGAGATGCTCATACGGAAAGATACCTTTTTTTGTTAGATCTACGTAGTTTTCACCAAAGCAACTTTTTAGGTTAGCGAAACTGCTGCCGGCGCTTGCAGCGCTGTTTACAAGTTCATCTAACGATGCTGCCATAAATTGGAGACTGCCAATAAAACGTAATTTGCCGAGCGTGACTGGCATATACTTTTCAAAATTGTTTGGAATACATTTTATTGTATTATTTAATTTTAGTTTAGATTTAATATCTTCATTGCCAAAAGCTTCTACAATGATATGACTGTCATAGCCACGGAAATTATGTAAAACTACAGGAATAAAATCTGGAGCATGAAATTTTAAATTGCAATTGTTATGAGCTGCTCCGCGATACTGACCGGTCAGATGACAATGATCTCGCACTTTATCACCTGAACTTTGTTCAGGCAACAGTTCTCGCAGATATGACAGTAAACTGAATTATCAAAATCAAGTTGTTTGGATGTTATTTTCTTTGGAGCTGTTTTGAAAAATCTGTTAGAGATCTTATTAACTTCGTTTATCAAATTTTTTATAAACCACACAACCGGACTTTCAGACTCTCCACTTTTACATCTGTATAACTTTACTGGACCTGAAAAAATTGTCATTAGCACAACAAACTACTTTATAACCTGCTCCACAAGGAACATGTTCTTGTATTTTTCTTGTACTTGATTTAGTTGGATTATTTTCTGTGCCGACCACAGGAACAAGTAGACACTCAAAATCAGCATAAATTACAAAAGGAATATTTAGTTTATGATCATAATTTTTAAATTTTAACACTTTTCTTTCTCTCCTGGCATGGTTATTCTTTGAACGTTGACACAGTATTTGAGATGTTCTTGCAGTTTTTATCTTTAGAAAAACCTTGTAAATATCTGTAACAGAAATATTTGTTATTTTTATTTTTATTATATTGTCCGCCAACTAGTCCACTAAAGTTTTTAATCAAGCAATAATGTCCTTTATAAAATAATAAATTTATTGTCTTTTGTGTAGCATTTTCTGAAATATATCTTGGGTAAACATTTTCCTTTTCATCTAGTCCGAAAACATTTACTGAAATATTATTTTGTTTTTCAAACTTTGGTATTTGATTTTCTGCTACAGGAAAAGTTATTCCACTAAAATTTAGCTCGTCTTTGTACGGCAAATATTTTTCAACCCGATCGCTGTGGTCACTCTGAGGATGTTTCGCAGTCAAAATTGCCCAACGAAACATTGGTCATCATTGTTTTTGACATTTATACAGCATTTTTTGTTTTTTATTTTTTGAGGAAGATCAACATAAGAATTACCTCGTAGTACGTTATATTTCATTGTGTGAAATAAAACTTCATTTATCATTTCAAATTTCCCACCCGATCCTGATGAAGTAAATTCCTCCAATTTTTTATTTATTTCTTGGTGTATTTCATCTGCGACAGAGGAAATATTTGTTCCAGTTAATATTTTTCGTGATTTAGCTGTTAGATATGGTTCTGAAATTTCGCTGTCGAAACTTGTATTTTCAAAAATTATATCAATTATGTCTTTTTCGATTGCATGTAATTTTGATAAAATCATATGATACTGTACTATTAATTTAATACTTTTGTGAGCTGCAAGTTCTTCTGATATAACAGGTTGCAAAAGATGAAATAAATTTGTACAGTTAAAATTTGCTAAAACATTTTGATTATCAAACTTGTAACTGTCATCATAGCCAGAAAATGCTGTAGCAATTTTTTCTGCTTTGATAATGCTCTTTTTGGCAATATCTCGCAATTTTAACATTATATTATATATAGTATTTTTATATTTAATTGATTTTAAGTATTTTTCAATTAGAGATATAAAATGCTTATAGTATAATGTCAGAAATTCTGAGATACATTCGATTGACAGCAAACGAGCAAGAAACTTATCATGTTCACCCAATTTATAATAGGACGCTGGAAATATGTTAGGTTCGGTTATTCACGTAAAATATCAAAAACCTTTTGGTAAAGCTACACAAGCTGGAATTAAAATCTCAGTAAAAAGAGATGATACAGAGCGAGTCGAAATGTTTAGAAAAGATTTTATTTATACTTTGTTTTGTGATGATATTCCAGCTGGACAAAGAGTTTACAGAGTAAACGGTGCAATTACTGATGATAATATTGAAAATTTATCTTTAAAAAATGAATTTCAACATCATCCAAAGTTTGATTTATATGAAGCCAATGATCGAGGAATTATTCGACATAAAAAACAAAAAATGTTGTTGGAAGTTTAGATAAATATGGCTAGCTTGGTGTGATGGTACGTAGTATTAAAACTAAACAAATTAATTATTACAGTCGCCGTTTTGTTTATGAAACTTTTAATGGCGCTATTTCAAATAATTTAGTTATTGACCATATTAATAAAATTAAAACAGACAATCGTCTAGAAAATTTAGATTTAGTTACAGCAAAAGAAAATAGTACAAGAGGAGATATTGGTGACGCTAATAATTTTAAAAATCCAAAAGCAATTATTTCAGTAAATCTAGAAACTGGAGAAGAAATAAAATTTAGATCAATGACAGCTGCTGCAAAATATCATAAGATTAATTCAGCTGTGGTAAAAGATGTAGCTGATAACATAAAAAGATCAACAACTTCAACATCAACATTTGAAAGATTTATTTTCAAATATGATGATTAATGATGATTCTTAATTCCGTTTTAGTAAGACAATTATGGGCAAACATTAGAATATCATCTTTATCAAATTTTAGTGTTATAAACGCACTATTATTAAGTTTTTTTTTTTCTGCTGCTGTTAGGAGAATTTTATCAGATTCGCCCTGCATTACAATAACATTAACAGAATAAGAACTATATCCTGACAAACATTTTTAAACTGCTTCGGCTAGTTCTTTGTAATTTAATATATTAACTTTCTGATGATATTTTACGTCAGGAGATTTCGTTTCGCTTGCCATTATTATTATAAATTAGATAAAAAAAATATTATAATATGAACTTAATGAAACGACTTGCTGATATAAATACTGACGAAATAATCGCAGGAGATTTCATCTCTAGTGATACAATGGCCACCAATAAAATCATCAACGACAATTTTATACCAAAATATAACGTAATCTCAGATAAATTTGCTGGTTATAGTGAAGATGATATTTTGTACAACAACGAAGATGATGATGAAGTTGTTAACGTCGACGACTTTGTCGTTAGTAAAAAAAATTACAGTAGACCGACAACTGGACGATATAATGTTAAATATCATATCGCTAAAAAAATTATAAATTTAATTTTACTATTACAGAGCAACAAATATTTTGGCAACTTATAAAACCTTTTCTTAACGTAAAAAGAACTGGCCAGCAAAGAAATATAAAATACGATTTTATTTTTGTTAAAATATTTAATTTGATGCTAATTGATAATTCAAGAAAATTACATTTAATTTCCTTATGTAGACCGGTCAAATGTAAATCTGTACTGATGAAGTACGAACAAATTTATAATAACATTATTCGATCACATCGTGATTGAAATCGACTTAGTTCGTACCCAGCTATTAAATTTATCGCTATATCCTCTCCATTTAACTAAACTTTTATTACCTTTTTTCCTGATAACTTTTTCAATAACAAATATATCTTGTTCGGTTTTCTGAAGTTCTTGTTCATAAAAACTATCAGTTATAGCTTCACCTAATAAATCTTTTAGCACATAAGTCACTGATATTGTTAAAAGTACTTTATCAACAACAAATACTTTTTCGCTCCAGTTCGGAGTAAATTCTTTCTCAAATGTTTTTTTTCCTCAGAGAAATTCTAACTTTATCACCAACTTTAAATTTGTGTCGGAGATACATATTTTCGTTTGCTAATATTGGATTTTTAATTGCATTATTTGGCGACATTTTTATTGATCTGTGTTTCGTGTTATTATATTCGTCAACAATTTTCTGTAGATTGTCAATATATTTACTCGTATTTTTAACTGTTAGATATTTGAGGATTTTTTCGTTTAGCGTGCGATTAAATCGCTCGACTACAACACTTTTACCTTCATTTCCTGTAACATATTTTTTGATGTTATTTTGTTCTAAAAACTTCTCAAATATTTTATTAAAAAATTCTGCTTCATGATCGGTCCAGATTCTATTTAGTTTTCTTTCTGTACTTGTTATTATTTGTGTTAACGCATCAGTCATCGATGTTCCTGTCTTATCTGAAACAGGTACACTAAAAGCATATTTGCTAAAAACATCTACAACATTAAAAATATATCTTTTATTATTGTTAAATTCAGCTAGATTTGACACATCAACTAAATCTATCGCCCAAATATCGTCAACGGCATTTGTGACAACTTTACTTCGCGTAAACGTTTTTTTTTTTTGTTTTTTTTTTAGGTTTATGTAGCTCTGAGGAAAGATCATCATACAATTCATTTTTACTGAGTCCTAATTTATATTTTAATCCAATAAAACACATGCACCAACTTTCGGTCAACACGCTCTCGTAGCCTGTGAAGCAGGCCGTTTGCAGGTTTCATATCACGAAGTTCGTCTAGCATTACTTTATCGCAGCCGTGCTTATCTTGTTCGTTTAGCAGATATCATGGCGCATTGCTATTGCATCAACTTGATTGTAAGGCTCTTGTCCTGGCAGCGCATTATCGTTCTCGTCAAGTTGTTTATCAAGAGGATTATAAGGTCCAGTATATTTATGGCTTGGCAATGTCCAACTGCCTTTTGGTTTTGGTAATTTGCCAGTTAATTTATGTATATCTATACCTGTTCCAATTATTTCTCTGTTGTCGCATTTCTGACAATATGTAACAATTTTATTTTGCTCAAGACAGAGATCTCTATCACAATCGCACTTGCATCTCATTATATGTTTTATAACTGACAAAAAAACAAAATATTTTTCAGAAATTTTTTTTTTATTATAAATCTGAAAAAAATATTTATAAATCTGAAAAAATTTAATTTTATCTGTTTTTGGTCAAATTTTGACGTTTTTTTCGACATTTTGCCTGTTTTTTACTGGTTTTTTTTGGTCAAATTTCTTATTTATTGAGGGTCAAACCTCAAGCACTTTTCAATATAAATTTTCTCATGTTTTCATATTTTCTTCCAAAAACGAGCAAAATCAACCAAAAATCAACGAGAAAACAAGACAAATCGGACAAAAAAAGAAAAAATATAAAAAAATATAAAAAAATTATATTGAAAAGTGCTTGAGGTTTGACCCTAAACAATTAAGAAATTGGACTGATTTTCTTTGATTTTTTAAAACCATTTTCTCCCCAAAACAGGTAAAATTGGTCAGAAAAAACAATTATTGAATTTTTTTTTAGATATATAAATATTTTTTTTCAGATTTATAAATATTTTTTTTTTCTTCAGATTTATAAATATTTATTTTCTTCAGATTTATAAATATTTTTTCAGTCGTCTACTAAGATAACTTCCCTGGCAACGCCCGGACATGGGCAACTCGCTCCAGACAACTTTGTTGTTGGTGATAATTTCTTTAAAAACATACTTTTTCTTTTCCCACAGATTGCACAAATACTTTTCAGCATTATTCTATTATTTTTTGTTTTTTATGTTGTTTCATCTTTATTTTCTGTTTTAGTTTTACACTTGAGACAATATGTTGAGACTTTATATTTGTAAGTTTATACAAAATTAATTGCAATTTCATCATTGGCGTGAGAATGTTTCTTGTCAAACTGTAGACTAAATTTTAAAAAATCTAATCTAGAGAATTGGGGCATTTGTTTTGTAAACATCACGCAATAGTATCCACAAGCAGAAGTTCCAACAGGCTGAATTTGATTAGACGAATAATTTATTATTTTATATTTTTTGTTATATATTTTTTTATTGCATCACTTGGTGGAAGTCCAAATGAATCAAAATAATTGTTATTGCAAACACTACCCAATGTGTGCCAGATCGGTTATTGAAATCTTGTATATTTATCACACACGAGCCCAGCGATTGAATCGCCGTAAGTTCATCTTTAGAATAAACTCCACGGAAATGTTTTACTTTTTTTTAGTTTATTAAGTATATCAAAGTTACTCAACGCGGTCGAGTTCCTGGCAATGTTAGTCCTCTGCCTCTTCCTAACAGATTTGGCAATAGACTTCCCGTTACTCCCGCCAGCAACGGTCCTATAAATCCACCTTTGTTTGTTTTTCGCCGCGATCGCGTCTTTTTTTCGTTGTTGTCTTTCTTTTTGCCGTTGCTCGTTTAGACATTATATTTATCTTTAGACAAAAATTTTCTTTATTCCATCGCCTGAGACAGCCTTTTTCGTTGCGCCAGATACTGCGCCAGACGCTGCTGCTAATCCTAATGTACCAAGTACTGGCTAAATTTTAGGTATTAACGTTCTGACCATTACAGATAGTGCCGGACCAAAGACACCACCTTGTTTTGCCATTGCAGCTACTTGTGTGGCACTTAAATTTAAAACAAAAGGTTTTTTTTTGCGATCGTATTTATTTATTTGTTTTTTGGTTAACATTAATTTTGTTAAAGTACCTTTGGAAAAACCTTCAGTGTTAGGTTTTATTTTTAATGATACCTGTCTCTGCTTTGCAACAGCAGCTGCTAATTTTTTTTTAACTTGACCATCAGTCAAATATATTTCTTTTACAATATATTTTGTCATTATATACAGATTACAGATTAAACTTGAAGTTCTTCAAACTTGTACTGACATTTTACCTCCGACAGAGTCAATTGTTATAAATCTGTCGCTGATCACTAACGCATATACGTACAGCTGAGCTGCTGGAGCTACTCCTGATGTCCAAGTAATTTCAATATCAGCTGTAGAATCGACAGCTCTCTCGCTATGTTTACTAACATCAAAATAAAATATTGGGTAAAGTGTACAAAATTCCTCTACTGATATCTGAGATCCATCTCCAACGTCCTGATATTTCTGCATTGCGTCCATAAGATACATGTACGGTCTAGTAATATTTTTATTAGCGTCATCTGCAAAATTGCATTCTTTCTTCCTCAGATCTGGCAACAATTTTCTCAGCAGCTGCTTCTTGTTGTTCTTTAACTAGTCCGATTAAACCTTTTTCCTGCAATTTTTTAAGTTCTTCTTCTGATAGTGGTTTAGTTTCAGGTTGTTTTCCAAGTAAAGCCTCAGTAACTGGTTTAAGAGCTGTAGCTGCTGTTTCTGCGGCAACTATCTGTCCACGTCGTGCTTGCTGTACTTTTTGCTTAAATTCTGCCTGAGATTGTGCAAGTTTTTTAAAATCTTCTATATGTTTTCTGTACTTTGCTCGTTTATCCATAATTATATCAAAGATGTTTGATAAAACTTACTGCAAGTATCTGTCAATACAACAGCGAAACATTTTATCTGGATCACGTGTTAGTTTATCAAATAAGAAAAAGTTATATTTATCTTTTGTTGCCTGATGATATAGTTCAATAAATTTATCTTTTGTTACGTCGCCACATTGTTCGTTTGCAATATTTCTAACGTTAACGTTGTCCAGTCCGGGAAATAATATAAAACAACCAGTATTTCGTCTAATAAATCTGTCAACATTATAAAAACATTGGGCGAGATAAATAGAATTACATTTCTTATTACGTGACAGTGAAAAATATGATTTTATTTTATTCATTTCTTCATTGTTTAGCGGAATATCATCAAAAACAACTATCTTATGCTCGGACGAATCAAGTTGATTAACTGGAACAAGTTCTTCTGGTTGTTTGATAATAAAAAAATCTTCACCAGCCTCAAGATCATCACGAAGTTTGTTATTATATTCGCTAAGTAGCTCGTACTTATCTTGTTGTGGGTTAATTGTATAAATATAAACTCGATCGTAGTTAAAATTATTGCCCAGCAATAAATTCATAAGCAAATTTGTTTTTCCCGATCCAGTTCTTCCAACAATAAGATAATGACAATCTGGAAGTTCATTGTTATGTTTATGTTTCACCAACCGCTCTGTATCAAAGTTTAATATCGACGATTTTGCCATCGTTGTTATACAATTTTATGTTATATAATTTACATATGAAAAAATTGTCAGACAATAAATAAATAGTGAGTTATTATACAAAATTTGGAACATCATTAGGAGATTCGTCGGCTATAAGTACAATAACAAACGGCAATATTGACTTATCGGGCTACCTGAAAACAAAAAAAACTGGCGATACAATGACAGGAAACCTGTCTATGTCAAATCAACGAGTACTAGATTTAGAAACACATTATCCGCCAATAAATGTTGTTAATACACAAGCTGTTAGTTATGCACAACTTAAATTCGTCGACAATAATAAACTATCACTGACTGGAGGAACTTTAAGCGGTAACTTAGATATATCAGGAAATTTTTTTATAAATTTGGAGACCGGATATCCACCGGCAAACTTAAATCAAACTCAAGCGGTAAGTTATTTGCAGTTGAAGTATGTAGATAATAACAAACTTGATAAAACCGGTAGGACAGTTACATGTTATATTAATATGTCGAGTAAAACAATTATTGGGTTAGAAACTGTATATCCGCCAGCAAATGTTGATAACACACAAGCTGTAAGTTATGCGCAACTAAAATCTGTTGACGATAATAAACTTAACAAGGCTGGTGACACAATGACAGGTAACCTGTCTATGTCAAATTAAAAAATAACTGGATTACCGACAACCTCGCCACCAGCTAATGAAACTGATGCTATTAGTTATGCTCAGTTAAAAGAAGAACTTACCCCATATTTTAAGAGATCCGGTGGACTAGTGACAGGCAACATAAACATGATTCATAATAAAATAACTACGACATATGTTCAAGTTAACCCTAATCATCTGACAAACAAAGCGTATGCTGACAGTCTGTCTAGTGGTGTAAAACAAACCAAAAACAATGTTGGGTATATTCCAACACTCTTTAAGGCAACTGACAATCGAGTTGGGTTTGAGTAAGCTCATCAGCATATTATCCTGAAAATTATCCTTATTACGCTTTCTCTGATAGACACGAATGGACGACCAACGGAGAAGTTGAAAATTTTTGATTAAAATTAAATGTCCTACTGCAGTTGCTATTTGGCATTTTCATTTGCGAGGTCGATTAAACTCTAGTGTTGGTCGAATTTATAATTGGCGATTGGAAGGATCAAACGATAATATCAACTGAACAACATTATATAGTACAACAGACACTTATATTTCAACAACACAATATTTTACGATTCCGACAGAAAATATTGTCAACAAGTACTTATATTTTCGAGTTCATGTTTTCGCTGATGAACGTCCGTTTCCAGGACTGACATCATTTCAGATATATACACTCGATGATCAAATTTAATCTAGTGCTATAAAATAATGTCAGAACCACCAATTATAACCGTTGCGAGAGAATTTTATGATAATATTTTTAACCCTAAAATGGATGTTGGGGACAAATCGCTATCGGCACGTGTGATGAATACCAAGAAACATTTTACAATTACAATGATAAATTCTCCATTGTCAGAAGAAGAAATTTTTTTTACTCTTGTTATGTATATGAGAGGACCACAACTGTTGAAAGCAATAGTAAACTTTGGTATTATAAGAAGTTACTGTCATCCTGATGATTGTCTAGAAGAACAAAAACAAGTTGAAATTGTGTTTGAAAAAATATTGATCGAGCTTGATTTAGAAATATAGATTTGATAATAAAATCGGACTTAATAAAAGCACGAGCACATGGTGGAAAAACGGGAGAAGAAAGACGAATAAACGAAAATCATAATCGTATTGACAAGCTAGCGGAATCTAAGATAATAAGAGTGAAAGGAAACAGAAAGTTATATAATAGTTTTTTTAAAACGAGGTATTTGTAAATATCTCGGTATGTACTACCACGACAAGGAAACCCTAGTTAAAATTATTACCATAACACCAGATGCTGAGTTAATTGTTAAAGCCTTCTCGAACGCAATTCTACCAATGATACGTAAAAAAACCCAGAATTTAATCCGATTATTGTTCACAAATCTCTAGCAATAATCAATGATTTTGACAATGAAATTAGTTATCTCAGCAATGATGAGCAAAAGAAGTTTTTTGAAGAAGTCCGATAAACACAGTTGGGAAAAAAAATTGATTCTTATTACGACATAAGTTATGAGGACGACATTCCACTTCCATCACTCCAACGCTCTAGACAACTGTCATTACGAAATTATTACAATGAAGTTGAAAAAATGTTCACAAGACCATCATATGCAAATTTATTGGTAAAAGTAGCTGATGCTGTTAGTCTTATCCAACTTAACATATACATACTCCGAAAATTAATGCTAGCAAATTTCGTGGTAGCATATGCAATTATCAGACAAGATCTTGTTCTAAAAAATTTCACTTTAGATCAAATAAGCTTGGTATATTGATGAAACAGAAAAAGATTACAGTAATTTAGTGAATGAAACAGATTTGTACGAACGTGAAGTAGGAGATATTTTTTATTCATTTACTTGGTTAAAGAAAAATGATGTACTAACATATAAACGATATAATGATACTTCTTCAGATGTTTATGACAAGTACAGAGATTTTATAGCTGATCCTAACAATAATAAGTTCCGTGAGTTTCTTGATTCGATTGTTGGTGCTGGAGTTTTTAATATTGTACAAAACTGTAAACAAATATTGTAGAATGAAAAAACAAATCATCGATTTCAATCATATTTCAGAAGAAATCCCAAAACAAGATGTTGACGCTCTAATGCAATATTATAGATATTATAAAAACCTTTGGTGTGTAAAACAATGTTATATGTATTACAGTAGAATGCTTCGAATAATATCATATTTGCCACTGCTGATAACCAGCTCTGGTATAATTTCAAGTGGAGCATCATTAAACCCGTTTTTATTAATGATATCTGCTGTTGGTGTTTTCTCTTTCAACGGCGTGTAAAAAAAGTGTGCCCAGACTTAAGACTAAAATAAATGCTTGTAAGATAGCAAGTATCACTTACAAAAAATTACTTGATCAGATACGATCTTATTTGCGAGGTGTAAAATATGATATTGACGATTTAATACGCGAGTTTCGTATTATTGACAGTATGTTAACAGATATCCTAACAATGAGAGTCAGCAGGTATGAAAAAGATTATCATAAAATATGGTTACAACAGTAGTAGGAGAAGAAATATATTAGTATTCGATATCTAAACTCTTCGATAAAATCATAAATTTTATTTCACCTAAGGTAACTTGAAATTCCGGATTGCTATTAATAATATCTACAACATCTCTCATAAGTTGCATATCCACTGGTCGATTAATTCCAGTTTCTCTGTAGTAAAATAAAGGTAAACATCTTTTAACAATTTCACTCGGCAAATAAAATATATCCAGGAAATTGTTAATGTAATATGGTTTTTCATAGCAAATTGGCTCCTTTGTAACAACGCAGAAAATATTGTCAATATACTCCATAAAATCGTCGATGTCATCCTTAGTAATTTCAAAACCTGACAGCATGTCAATTACTTCATCAAATCTGTTTACTTCCATTATATCTATAGTAATTTATATATCTAATAAAATTTTTTTAGTAAGTTATAGTAGTAGATGTTTAGAAATAACTTTATCAAAAATACATCAACCATGTTGTCAATAAATGTCATTGGATCATCTGCCCAACCTCTTATTCGTTCGTCATTTTCAGTTGCGAATAACCATACTGATCCATACTTGCTCGATAAATGATAACCAACTTTTTAATACAATCACTTATTTTTTTAGGTTTTATACCAGTATAGCTTGAGGCTGATTGGATTGAATTAAATCTTTTAAAAAATCTGTTTGTTAGATCAAATCCTACATGTCGTACTGGATTATAATGATACATTATATATAATATTTTATTGTTTAAATAGAAATAAATCTAAGGTTCTGGATCTAAAAATTTGGGAGGGGTGGGGGTTTCTGGTCTAGGATCCTCTTTTTGGTCCAGGATCCTCATCTTAGTATACTACTCGCAATAATCCCAAAACAGATATTTAATCCAAAATGTCAAGCAGTATTTTGTATTTCCAGTGAATAATTTATTTAGTAATTGATTCCTCCCAAATTATCTCTGAACACAACAGTAAATAATTATATAGATGGAACTTAAAGGACGAATTAATAATCTTACTGAAACTCAACATACATCCCCACTTGACCTATGTCATAATAGCATTTTCTGCAAAAATATTCAATCATCTTAATGGAAAATTACACCAAACTATAAAGAAGATCAGGCTTTGAACTTAGACTCAAGCAAGCATCGTGTCTAAACTCAGGTACACAATCAAATCTCCAACGGAAAAACCAAGGTCCTGAACTAAAATACAAATAAGCATATGTTTAAAAATGGCATTCGTCAGTTAGGCCCAAACGATAAGCTTCAATTACAGACTAAAGTCAAGCACACAATACAAACAGATTGTTTTGATTGCTTATATATCGCACACATGCACATGATTTTGCGATGCGTACCATGAAACAAACACGTGTACTGCTGTCATTTTAAACAAATCGTACAGTATATTGTACAGTGTCCATACAGAAACAAGTCAACCGTACACAAGCGGTCTTAAATTATGTTTTTCATATCCTGTTCACAAGAATAAATAATGCTAATAAAATCACACCGTTACGGACAATATTTATACTCCATACGGTCATTCAAACCACCGATTCTGTGTTATCGAAACCAAAAGGTGCAATCACAAAGTAAACGTTGTATGAAGAGCTTAGCACTTACCGTATTGTTATGTTCTTGGCTCTAAATGGAAGTGAAAGAAAAATAGAGGTTGTGAGTAAACCAAGGGAAGGTCCCGGATAAGTTTCTTCAAGTCAGAGCACGTAATGATGAACGTGCATTGACATTTATCTATTTGTTATAAAAACAAATAAAAAAAAACACAACACGCTTGGACTCTGCGCACAGAGGTATGGTCTAACAGATATGTTGATTTGATAATGGTGATATCTGCTGATAACGTTGACATGAATTTGTGTTCATTGCGTGTGGTACATATACTATAGATAACAGATAAAATATTTCTGTTGTGACGGACTGATAGTAATAATTCAAGTCCAATGGTAAATCTTTGGAAACCCATGACATTAAAAGTTCAAAAACCGTCTAAATTTCATGATCAAACCTATATTTCTCAGTATAGACCCATCTGTGTAGAGAAAACCATATGTCCAGTTGGGCATTTTTATTATCTGCATGTGTTTGAAACATGTGTTGTCAACTCCTGACCTGAAGAACCAGGTACTCTTTTCAGTAATCAGGATTATAAAGTCATGTCTGTAAATGGACTGAAAGTCCATCAATGAAACATTATCTCTATTATTTTCAGTTGCAAATAGGACAAGTTCTCAAAAGATTCTTTTTAATGAAATTCTACTTTCTATTATCAACCAATCATGACCCTTCATCCCCATATATGCCCCATTTCTAGAATGGCTCTCTGATTAATACCATGAGACCTGAATGGACTTAACTGCACTGACAATACCAATCCTGTTATACAGGTTGTGAAAACAATCTACAATGTTTACTTAGATTTGTATTTTATTAAGTAATCAAATCTGGTGCATAAGTTGAAAACGTAACTAATTATATAGTCTTATTTTCATTTTTCCCCACAGTTATCTAGTGGAAACAACAACGGCAATAATAATAATAATAATAATAATAATAATAATAATAATAATAATAATAGTAGTAGTAGTAGTAGTAGTAGTAGTAGTAGTAGTATTCGCTTACCCTCCAGTTTGTTTGTTACCCCTCTACCGATGTTTAAACCAAGCAGTATCAAAACTATAAAACTCCACAAAACGTAGCCCCACCACCACCTCCGTCCGATACATGATGTAACAAGTTACTGTTCCGACCCTGATATGTGGTGTTACAAGATACAATTGCGGGAAAAAAAAGTTAAAAATCGATTTGACTGAAACGTAATATAAGGACCTTTTTATTTTATTGTCATTTTTCGTCCCACATTTATGTGCAGTAATGAGACGTGCATCTGAAAATGGTGTTTAAAATAATATATGTTATATTTTTTATTTGCATTGTTTGCTGCTTTTCTCCATGGTTGTATGTTATGTATATCGTATTCTGTAATGACCTAGTCCAAAACCAAGTTAATGGTCTGCCTGACTAGTGATATTTATTTTATAAACACCACAACACAAAGCTAATCTTTCTCGATGATTATAGATTAAATATTCAGATCAATATTGTTGGAGGTAAACACATTTATTTGAATCTGAGTCTAGGACATTAGTTTTTCACTTGGAAATTCCTACACTTGTTGACAACTTTGAAGGTTTTAAAAAGGATTCTGACCTATATCCTGGCTCTATTATTGTGTCTTAGCTTTTCATATCAATGTTGTTTGCTTAAAATATTCCTCATTCATATCTTAACATCAGAAATGGAATCAGTCTTGTTGTTGTTTTCAGATTTTAATTTTGGTAGATTTATTTATTCGAATTATTCACTGGAATTATAAAGTGATCACTAATATTGCGATGACTAAATCATAATTTGGGAATTCTTGTGAATTCAGTCAAGGACCTTTTGGATTATATTATTGAGTTACATCAAGACTGTTAAAACATCACCACATTCCATGCAATTGGCACATTAACACATTCGAGGATACATGCACAACAGCACATTCAATATTGACATTTATTTGGAACACCACTGGAATTCATTTGGAACTCAATACATTTAGACTTGTAATAGAACTTTTAGTACTATCTGGGATTTAATTCACAATACTCTAAGTTAAATTTTCACTTTGTATTCTAACGAAATAAATTATTTGTTGAATTTTACAAAACTTATTCTTTTTCAATCTTTTCTTTTATTTAGTTCAAGACCATAGAGTCGTAGCAATAATTGTAATAGATAATTGGCTAGAATTATTTCTTTGTGTTTACCAAGGAATTAAGGTTTTTGTTTCTGATTGACGATTGTGCAAACTAAGAAGATGCAAAAGGAACCAAAGAGAATCACCCTTTCAAAGTTAGCATCCGATGTTAGACATTGTGAAATATCTATAAAGAAAATAATCTAGTATATATAGTAATAAGGTACGAAATAGTTGAAAAATTAGACGAAAGCAGCAAAAAAAAAAAAAAAAAATAAAAAAATAAAAAAAATAAAAAAATAAAAAAAAAAAATTAAAAAAAATAAATGAACCTTTTTAATGAGACAGGAAAAATCCCAATCGATTATATGATGGTATGCTATGGTCCAAGAGAAACTTCCTAAGGTCATATAAAATCGTAAGGTCTGACATAAACACTCAAACCCAGATCAAGTACTACATAACCACCATATTAATGGGTGCTTATGTTATCCACCAAATATTTCTTATCACTATAGCAACTTAATACAAACTTATGCAAAGTAATATGGCGTATCTAATGATGGTAGGACCTAATTAAATTCATCCCTCGCTGAGTTTCAGATTAACAAAATGGGCAAATTTTGTAGATGTATAATCTTCAATTAATTTGAATTCCTTATTTAAATGATCTTGCAGTCTTTCTTTTTATCTGTGTAAGTTCTAAAAGCATATAGTTTATCTGTGTAAGTTCTAAAAGCATATAGTTTATCCATGTAAGTTCTAAAAGCATATAGTTTATTCATGTAAGTTCTAAAAGCATATAGTTTATCTGTTTAAGTTCTAAAAGCATATAGTTTATCTGTGTAAGTTCTAAAAACATAGTTTATCCGTGTAAGTTCTAAAAGCATATAGTTTATCCGTGTAAGTTCTAAAAGCATATAGTTTATCCGTGTAAGTTCTAAAAGTATATAGTTTATCTGTGTAAGTTCTTAAAGCATATAGTTTCTTCTTATGCCACACAATTCTTGTATTGGTAAAAGTCCTGGTATATATATTTTTATTTACTTGATGAACATAAAAAATATTATCTTTTATGTAGTCTCTTGTATAAAAAAAATACTGAATATTGTCGTGTTCACATCATTGGAAAGTTATAAATGCCTCTATAAATACGTCCCGGATCTGTATCTCTCCTTAAAAGTTTCATTATACAATATTAGCTTTTCAGCTTGTTGAAGCAACTTACTTCTAGTACGACAAAACCACTATACAACGATATTCCTTATTTTATTTTTATTCTTTACACTTACCAAAGGACAATATCTTATTCTATGAATGCTGCCCTTGCAAATGAAATATTCTTTTGACGTATAGATTTATATCTGTTCCTTAGCAGATATTTTTTTTTGTTTTTTACATTAGTTCTCTTTTATAAGTTTCAATATGTTTACCAACCACAGATTTATTCAGAAATTTAAAACAAGATTCATTTTCAAAGGTATTGGCTACTTTTACCTTTAGCACTATGTATGAAATCAGCATTTGATGAAATGAAAGTACTGAATTGTACTTTTAATGCTAAATTAACATACAAGTTTAAATATAATAGTTGATAGCATACTTTGTTTATGTTGTTGTCAGCATGTCTCCCATTTCTTTAGGGCAGGACACAGGCTATTGTCCGAGAAAAGCAACCGCTAGACCGTATTAATGTTTACTCTTGTGTCCCTCAGGTGCTCCACCTATCTCTCTTCATCGTGTACATAAATGGCTCCCCTAGATGCCTTCAATATACCATTACTATGATATAGAAAGACATGAAGTAGAATACAGTTATAGCATACTGGATCCACATCAATCTAATTAAAAAATCAAATTGGATTTTTTTTTTATAATAACAAAATTAAATTGTCAGCTACGTATAAAACAGATATTACAGTGAATGATCTCTAATAGCCACTTAAAGATAGGTGTAAATGAGATGTTGACATCCAACATCTCACAGTCTGTTATGGCTCTCCGAAAACGCTCAATGGAGACGTATACAAATTTATCAGAATAGAATTTCCATCAGATTTATAAATATTTAGTAGAGAAAACGAAAACAGTGATGAAATTAACAAATGTTGAACAAAGAAATTACATTTGCATATTTCGCTGAAAAGCATGTGATTGAGATTAAATTTTCAAGGAACAAATACCTTATTTGCGTATGTGAATGTGATTGTATTTAAGTATAATACCAAAATATTGAAATTCCAAACTATAGAATAGAGTTATTTTAATTAAAATACCAAGATATAGAATAATGTTATTTTAAACAAAATGCTAAACTACATAATAATGTTATTTTAATTAAAATACCAAAACTATAGAATGTTATTTTAAATTAAAAATGTTTAGATAATTGGCAGACTTAGATCCAGGATTCGGAAAATAGGCATATGTATACATTTTCAGGGTTTGAGACTAACAATAGTCCGTTAGTCAGAGACTATGAGAATTACACTACAGACTGAAATCTGTACTATGGTATTGATCTAATGAGACTAAGGAAAATTGTATTTTAAATTTAAGTTCGACAGAAATGTTGGGGACAGGCTGCTGTCTTCTGAATCTGCAAGGATAATGATTGTTTTTCCACTGAATGCAGTTAGTTTATTTAAACCACATATTTCTAAAAATGCTTTGATAGCTAAACTTGATTTGACAAATATTATTAAGACTTTTAAAAACTTGCTTACATTGGTTTAATGCAAAATAAGATAAAATAAATTCTAAAACAAACTTTGAGCATAAAACAAATTTCTAAGAGATATTTTTTACTTGCTTGGTTGTGTGTGTGTGTGTTATTTTTTTATTTAAGAAAAAGACATATTTGGGATTATTATTATTATTATTATTATTATTATTATTATTATTATTTGTATAGATCTCTATAAATGTATTCTGAACGCTCATATTTGTTTATCAACACTATGAATACATGACGTCATGATATTATTCAGATTTTCCAACGCCGATCTCCACCTCCAAGACAATAAAACACCTCCATGACAATAAAACACCTCCATGACAATAAAACACCTCCAAGACAATAAAACACCTCCAAGACAATAAAAGAACATTTTACCCATCACTGATAGCCTCGTTTTGATTTTTAGCAGAAAGGGCATCTCGTCCGAAACATGTATTTTGGAAGTGTTCTATTGCAGAGATAATAGTGTAGTAAAACCTTGTGATCTGACAATGTAAAGGCATAAAACTGAGGAATTTCATTGCTCATTATAGTAAATTTGATGCACTACTATTATACTAGTATTGTTCTCCCGAGAAAACTGTTACCTTAACGTTGTTTCGCCCAAGGCGAAATCGAGGGCTGTTTACAGTATCAGACATACCATACCAGACAACACTGAAGGAGAACAGTTTCCACTGTTGAAAGCAATAATCGATTTGGTGCTTCACAGGGTATGATGACAACAATCATGTTGGTGCATTTGCATGGGGCCTGGTAAAGCAAATGTGATACTCAGTGTCAAGAATAGTAGTACAATTCAGTGTTAGTTAGATGATATGCCCAAGTGGGATTCAAGAGATACCAATTCGTGGGGCGACAAACAGCAAAAAGGTAGAAAAATCGAGAGCGCTTTAGGTTCCGAATCGTCTTTGCCAATAATTATGAGCCCACAACCCTTCGATATCATTGGCATCGTACATGTAATTGTTATGTATAACTTCTTATAAACTCCTAGTACATGACTTCGTCTAATTTGTGTAATTTGTATTCATGGCTGTAAATTGTAGTGATTATCTTTATTTACATTTTGCTTACGTGACTAGGGCCTGTTTTAGGAATATTAAGAGCGTAAAATTACATACGATCTATAAATAGATGTTTGCATATGTCTTGAAATTACTACTAATAATATTAATGATAAGACTTGTTGTCAACTTTGGGTTAATTTCCCATTGGCTAGTGGGGTTTAGACGGTTCGAAAAGAATTAAGTAATTTCTCATTGGATAGGCTAGATCAAATGAACAAGTACATTGAAATATTTATTGAGTAGTATGATCTGTCACGTGGGGTCTATTGCGACAAATGGTGGAAATAGAACGTATATATGAGAAAAGAACTGAGCAATAAAATTTCATTCCTGTTTGGAGTCGTTCTTAATCTTGTGTTCCTGTTGTAACATGAAGTCTGTACACATGTATTTTTTGAGACATAAAAACATTTTTTGACTGTTCATTGGAAATAGAAAGATTTCAGTTGGACTAAAATATTATTTTGGAACTATTGTTAATTATTCAAAGGAATTCTGGACAACACCATTTTGACAATGTCACGATTCTTGGTGGAACAATACATTTCCCACTTTGAAACTGTACGAAGCATTTTATTCTTTTGGACTTTAATAGAACATTTTCAGGATAATTTAGAAATTCAGTTCATAATACTGCAAGTTTCTATCACATTTTCATTTATAACATTGATAATTAAATTGTTTGTTAAGTTTTACAAAACTTGTTGGGTTTCTTTTTACTGTTACTATGTTAATGACCATAGAATCTTAACAGAAAATAGTGAAACTGATTTATTGCATGACCGCAGCTTTCTTTCTAATATTTAAAGAATCAACTCTATTATTACCTTGGTCACTATATTTTCATTATGTACCTCTTTTCCGGTGTCACGCCTTTTCTGAAAAAAAGTAGAACAACAAGTTCCATAACCGATCAAACTATGTTTTAGACTGCTCACATTTTCATACTTGTGTCTCTGTGGTATTGGAAAAAAAAACATGTTTTACCAGTTTGTTACATTGTGGACGATTTAGACACGTAAATATGACTGCTTCTCATAACTTTCTGCTACCCAAGAACAAATCCCATTATTTCATCTGTTGAAAAACACTAATTTGAAAACGAAAAACTTTTTGAGATTCGCTAAGTCTGGAGCTTAATGTAAATGTTTTAATTGTTTGCAGCTTTGTGGATGCTACTACTGTTAAAATGTATACATGAGGACACACATGTCACGGTCTTAGATTTCGTCATCGGTTCACGTTAACACTTCAGTTGCATCCTTGTGTTTGTTGAGTTGATCCATTTCTTATTTGTCTCATGTGTGACAGGTTTTGAATCTTATTTGTAAATAAATGTATCAAGTTTTATCATAGCTAACTTTACAATTTACGTACAGGATAAGTGTTACCTTATACTTTTCCGAGCCAAACATGTCACAATACCAATAAGTACACATCAGATAAAAATTATGTTTATGATTGATGGAAAACAGAAGCTGTCTTGAGAGACCACACCTTTTTTCCAAAACACATGGTATCTCAAGACCTTTTGTCTCTGTTAACGGATCATAACACGATATAATCAATACATCTGTGCACTGAGAATCTGGTCTCTCAATAAAAGTTGACTGTCAAAGTAGTCATCTTTCAAAACAGGTTCTATATTAGCATTTGTGCTGTATATTGTTTTACGTGCTTGTGTGAAATGTTTTAGCAAAATTTATATATGAAGTAAGAGAAATATATATACAATGTATATAGGTATATTTTCTTTTTGAATTTCGACATTAAACAGTCGAAATCTGGTCCCGTTGTGAGACCACCCGTCTTGTGCAACCATATTTTGTTGGCATATTAGGTGGATCATCACAACAGGTTTATTTTGTACAACTGAGAGCTCTTCGTTGGAAAACGGTGGGCAAGATTAAACAAAAATATAAATTTCATTTGTGAAATAGTTTGCTTTTTGCTATTAATATATCTACTGCATTTGTCAACGGCTGAGAAGGTATCATATGGAACGACATCTATGAGACACCTTCACACTTGATTTTTTACCTTCTCTGTTTAAACCTAAAACTACCTTTCAATATGGCGGTTGTTGTTGTTATTGTTGTTATAAGGTACAACGCCACTTTTCAGCAAAAGATAGGCCATACATGGCGGACAGTATAAATGGTGGTGGAAGAACCCTCGAAAAACCCGGAAAGAACCACCGACCCACGAGAAGCTACTGGCAGGATTTCTCACGTACCCACAATGGCCGAGCCCTAGACTCGAACCCACGCAGACAGAAGTGAGATGGCAGTGATCCGTAACGGTAAGCCCTTTAGACCACTCGGCCACTCGGGGCCCCAGTATGGCGGTTTCATCCTTGTTTATTGATTTTAAATCCTCTACCATTATTGTCTGGTGCTAGCAATGATATCGTACAACAAAAGTTACAAAATTCTTTTATGAAACCTCCAAGAATAGTGAATAAAACATATCAAGGAGCTGAGTTGCTTTTCTTTCAAGTAACTCTACAGAGAGAGAGAGAGAGAGAGAGAGAGAGAGAGAGAGAGAGAGAGAGAGAGAGAGAGAGAGAGAGAGAGAGAGTGTGTGTGTGTGTGTGTGTGTGTGTTGGAGTGCTTTAACAAGTATCAGTGTAGCACAGCATACATAAACTGACCAGCATCCTTTCACTGGTTTCATAAAAGAAGTCAAATGTATGCTAGAAAGGAGAAAACGATTGAAGCCACTGCATAAGGGATGAAACTCCTCCTCGACAGGTGTGCTGACTTACACACTGAGGCCTTCAAGAAAAGAGAAAAACAGAACTTCAAGAAAAATGCACTCAGGTGAAAACGTAATTATTGTTTTTAAAATAACTAGATTTTTATGGTTATGAATCCTATATGTGTAATTTTCTAACACTGCATGGTTGTCATGGAGAAAAAACAGCAGTAATTGTACTATATCATCATTGCTGGGAACAAAGATAGAGTTGCTACAGAATATGATGTATCCAATACCACTCGGCCACAGGCTGAGTGTGAGGCATCAACACAGAATTTTGTGCCATTAATTAAGAAAAACCCATGAGAAAATTAGTAAACTTTCCTGCAAGCTTTAGAACAACTGTCCCAAAAAATAAACAGTGATTTCAAGAACAAGTACAAGAAAAACCTGAAAAATGAACAGTTAATTGCTTCCAAATTTCTAATTAGGACTTTAGAAAATATTTATTCTCATGAAATAATAATGGGGCACTCAGTTGCAAGATCTCAAGTGGTAAGAGCTTTATGACAGTATTCTACTTTTAAAACATCAACCTATAGTACGCTTCAGATATTTTGTTCGCAGAGTATGAACATTATGAAAGCAAATGAAAACATCATATTTAAATATATGCCCTAGAGCATATAAATAAAAATTGCAGTTTCAAAACTTAGCATCAGGTCAGAATTTGGTTATAGCCCATGCCAAGCGAGGCATGCTGTTAGTACCATTTTTGAACACAATTGCGTGAATGAGATCTTTAGTTATAATGTAACTGAACAATGAATGAATCTGACACCTTACTTAGGCACATAGTATAACAAGGGATTTAACAAAGTTCAACAATGAATAAAGAAATTGATATAATTCCTAAATAGAACTAATCAGAGCATGTAACTTCATTCAGCTATCTAGTTATAAAACCAGTTCAATCGGTTTATTCCATGCCGATTTTATGTCTCAAGTCTTTATTAGACAGGTTTTAACCGCTTTAAACCGGTTCACAGCAGTTGAAACCGTTGAGATCCGGTTGAAACCGGTTGCATACACTTCATACCAGTTTAATCCAGTTGATCCTGGTTGAATAGCACCTGAAACCGATTTATTCCATACCGATGTTAATTCTTAAGACTTTATTGGACTGGTTTGAACCAGTTCAAACCGGTTCAAAAAAGATATAATCTGTTCAAACCTGTTCCAGCCGTTTCAAATCAGATCAAACCAGTTGATCATGGTTCAAAACCAATTCAAATCGGTGTATGCCAAGCCGATTGTATGGCTTTGGGCATTATTGTACAGGGTTTAACTAGTTGATTCTGTTTTAAAACCAGTTCAAACCGGTTTATTCCATGCTGATTTTATGTCTTAAGTCTTACTTTGACAGGTTTTAACCGGTTCAAAGCGGTTTGAAACAAGGTAGATACGGTTTATACCTGGTCCATCCGTTTCAAATCAGTTCGAAGCAGTTGATCCTGGTTGAAAATCAGTGCAAACCGGTTTATTCCTTGTCGACTTTATGTCTTAAGTCTTTATTGGACAGGTTTCAACCGGTTTAAAAAGGTTCAAAAAAGTTCGATCCGGTTCAATCCGGTTCCACCCTTTTCAGAGCAGGTCAAACCAGTTGATCCTGGTTTAAATCAGTTCAAAGCGGTATATTTTATTTCCTAAGTCTTTGTTTGGGCGGTTTCAGCCGATTAAAACCGGTTCAAACAGGTTCCATCCTTTTCAAACCAGTCCAAACCAGTTGATTATGGTTCAAAACCAGTACAAACCGGTTTATTCCATGCCGATTTCATGTCTTAAGTCTTTAATGGTCAGGTTTCAACCGGTTGAAACCGGATGGATGGGCTAGATCCGGTTAAAACCGGTTCCATTAGTTTCAAACCAGTTCAAACCAGTTGATCCTCGTTCAAAACCAGTTCAAACGATTTATTCCATGCCGATTTTATGTCTCAAGTCCTTATTGGACAGGTTTCAACCGGTTAAAACCAGAGAAAAGGGCTATATCCGGTTCGAACCGGTTCCAGCCGTTTCAAACCAGTTCATACCAGTTGATCCTGGTTCAAAACCAGTTGAAACCGATTTATTCCATGCCGATTTTATGTCTTAAGTCTTTATTTGCTAGGATTTGACCGGTATAAACCTGTTAGATCCGGCTCAAACCGTTCAATCCGTTTCAAACCCGATCAAAATAGGTGGGCTTGGTTGAAAACCAGTTCAAACCGGTCAACTCCATGGTGACTGTGTCTTAAGTCTTTATTTGACATGCTTTAACCGGTTCAAATCCAGTTCAGACGGGTTTATTCCAAGCCGATTTTATGTCTGAACTTTTTATTGGACAGGTTTCTCACCGGCTTCATCCGGTTCAAACCGGTTAGATACGGTTCAGACCGGTTCCATCCGTTTAGAATCAGTTCAAACCAGTCGATTCTTGTTCAAAACTGGTTCAAACCGGTATATTCCATGCCGATTTTATCTCTTAAGTCTTTTCGGACAGGTTTTGACCGGTATAAACCGTTTCAAACCGATTAGATCCGTTTCAAACCAGTTCAAAACAGGTGGCCCTTGTTCAAAACCATTTCAAACCGGTTTATTCCATGCCGATTTTATGTCTTAAAGCTTTATTGGACAGGTTTTAACTGGTTATAAGCGGTTCAAACCGGATCAATCTGGATCAAGCCGGTTCCATCCGGTTAAAATCCGTTCCGACCAGTTGATTCTGGTGGAAAATTAGTTCAAACCGGTTTGTACCATGCCGATTTTATGTCTTAAAGGAAAATTGGACAGGTTTTAACCGGTTTCAAGCGGTTCAGGAAGGTTCAATCCGGCTCAAACCGGTTTCATCCGGTTAAAACCAGATCCGACCAGTTGATTGTTTTTGAAAACCAGTTCAAACCAGTTTATTCCATGCTGATTTTATGTCTTAAAGCTCCATTCGACAGGTTTTAACCGGTTTTAAGCTGCTTAAACCGGTTCAATCCGGTTCAAACCGGTTCCATCCGGTTCAAGCCAGTTCAGACCAGTTCATTCTGGTGGAAACCATTTCAAAACGGTTTATTCCAAGCCGATTTTATGTCTCAAATCTTTATTGGACAGGTTTTCACAGGTTTTAAGCGGTTCAAACGGGTTCAACCCGGTTCAAACGGGTTCCATACGGTTCAAACCAGTTCTGACCAGTTGATTGTGGTGGAAAACCAGTTGAAACCGGTTTATACCATGCCGATTGTATGTCTTAAATCGTTATAGGACATGTTTAAACCGGTTTAAAACGGTTCAAGCAGGTCAATCCGGCTCTATCCTGTTCCATTCGGTTCAAACCAGTTCCGACCAGTTGATTCTGGTCGAAAACCAGTTCAAACCGGTTTATTCAATGCCGATTTTATGTCTTGAAGCCTTATTGCACAGTTTTAACCGGTTTTAAGCGGTTCAAACCGGTTGAATCCGGTTCATATCTTTCCCATTCTGTTCAAACCAGTTACGACCAGTTGATTCTGGTCGAAAACCAGTTCAAACCGGCTTATTCCACTGCCGATTTTATGTCATAAAACTTTATTGGACAGGTTTCAAACCGGTTCCATCCAATTCAAACCAGATCCGACTAGTTGATTCTGTTTGAAAACAAGTTTATATCGGTTTATTCCATGCAGATTTTATGTCTTAAATCTTTATTGGACATGATTTAACCGGTTTTAAGCGACTCAAACCGGTTTGAGTCCGGTTCAAACCGATTGCACCCGGTTCAAACTATTTATGACGAGTTGATTGTGGTGGGAAACCATTTCAAACAGATTTATTCCATGCCGATTTTGTATGATAAATCTTTATTGGATAGGTTTCAACCGGTTTTAAGTGGCTCAAACCTGTTCAATCCGGTTAAAACTGGTTCCATCCGAGTCTAACCAGTTCCGACCAGTTGATTCAGGTAGGAAACCAGTTCAAACAGGTTTATTCCATACAGATTCTAAGTGTCAAAGCTTTATTGGACAGATTTTAACCGGTTTCAAGCGGTTGAAACCGGTTCAATCCGGTTCAAACCGGTTTCATCCGGTTCAAACCGGTTCCGACCAGTTGGTTCTGGTGGAAAATCAGTTCAAACCGGTTTATTCCATGCCGATTTTATGTCTTATAGCATTAATGGACAGGTGTTAACCGGTTTTAAGCAGTTCAAACCGGTTCAATCCGGTTCAAACCGATCCCACCCGGTTCAAACTAGTTCCGATCAGTTGATTCTGGTGGGAAAAAATTTAAAACCGGTTTAATCCTTGCCGATTTTATATCTTAAAGCTTAATTAGATAGGTTTCAACCGGTTTTAAGCGGTTCAAACCGATTGAATCCGTTTCAAACCGGATCCATCCGGTCAAACCAATTCCGACCAGTTGATTCTAATGGCAAACCAGATCAAACCGGTTTTCTCCATGTCGATTGTATGTCTTAAAGTATTATTAGAAAGGTTCCAACCGGTTTAAAGCGGGTGAAGACGGTTAAACCCGGTTCAAATCGGTTGAATCCGGTTCTAACCAGTTCCGATGTGTTTATTCAGGTTGAAAACCAATTCAAACCGGTTTATTCAATACCGATTTTATGTCTCAAAGCTTTATTGGACAGATTTTATCCGGTTTTAAGCGGTTCTAAAAGGTTCAATCCGGCTCAACCCGGTTCCATCCGATCAAGCCAGTACCGACCAATAGATTCTGGTTGAAAACCAGTTCAAACCGGTTTATTCCATACCGATTTTATGTCTCAAAACAATATTCTACAGATTTTAACCGGTTTCAAGCGGTCCAAACCGGTTCAATCCGGTTGAAACCGGCTCAATCCGGTTCATACCAGTTCCGACCAGCTGATTCTGGTGGAAAACCAGTTCAAACCGGTTCATTCCATGTTGATTATATGTCTTAAAGAATTATTGGACAGGTTTCAACCGGTTCGAAGCAGTTCAAACCGGCTGAAACTGGTTCAAACCGGTTCCATCCGGTTCCAACCAGTTCCGACTAGTTGATTCTGGTTGAAAACCAGTTGAAACAGGTTTATTCCATGCCGAGTTTGTGTCTTAAATCTTTATTGGACAGGTTTTAACCGGTTTTTGAGCGGTTCAAACCGGTCTCAGTCCGACTCAAACCGATTCGACCCGGATCAAAGTAAACCCGACCAGTTGATTCTGGTGGAAAACCATTTCAAACCGGTTCATTCCATGCTGATTTTATATCTTAAAGCTTCATTGGATAGGTTTTAACCGGTTTAAAGAGGTTCAAAACGGATCAATCCAGTTCAAACCGGTCCGATTCGGTTCAAACCAGTTCCGACCAGTCCATTCTGGTGGAAAACCCGATTAAACCGGTTTATTCCATGTCGATTGTATGTCTTAAAGCATTATTGGAAAGGTTTGAACTGGTTTCAAGCGGTTGAAGCCGGTTAAATCCTGTTCAATCCGGTTGGATCCGGCTCAAACTGGTTACATCCGGTTCTAACCAGGTCCGACCAGTTGATTCTGGTGGAAAACCAGTTCAAACCGGTCTATTCCATACCGAGTTCTTGTCTCAAAGTTTTATTGGACAGATTTTAATCGGTTTTAAGCGGTTCAATCCGGTTCAATCCGGTTCAAACCCGTTCCATCCGGTTCAAACCAGATCCGACAGGTTAGTTCTGGTAGAAAACCAGTTCAAACCGGTTTATTCCATGCCGTTTTTATGTCATAAAGCTTTATTAGACAGGTTTAATCCGGTTTTAAGCGATTCAAACCGGTTCAATCCGGTTAAAACCGGTTTCATCCTGTTCATAGCAGTTCCGACCAGTTGATTCTGGTGGAAAACCATTTCAAAACGGATTATTCCATGCCGATTTAATGTCTTAAATCTTTATTGGACAGGTTTTAAACGGTTTTAAGCGGTTCAAACCGGTTCAATCCGGTTCGAACCGGTTCCATCCGGTTCAAGCCAGTTCCGAGCAGTTGATTCTGGTGGAAAACCAATTGAAACCTTTTTATTCCATGCCGATTTTATGTCTTAAAGCCTTACTGGACGGGTTTTAAGCGGTTTTAGGCGGTTGAAACCGGTTCAATCCGATTCAAACCAATCCCACCCGGTTCAAACCAGTTCCGCCCAGTTGATTCTGGTGGAAAATCACTTCAAACCGGTTTATTCCATGTTGATTTTGTGTCTTAAAGAGTAATTGGACAGGTTTCAACCGATTTTAAGCGGTTCAAACCTGTTCAGAAAGGATTCATCCGGTTTAATACAGGTCCGACCAGTTCATTCTGGTTGAAAAACCACTTCAAACCGGTTCATGCCATGCCGATCTTATGTCTAAAAGTTTTATTTGAGAGGTTTTAACCGGATCTAGGTGGTTCAAACCGGTTCAATCCGGATCAATGCGGTTCCACCCAGTTGAAACCAGTTGCGATCAGATTTGCTGCTGGAAAATCAGTTCAAATCGGTTTATTTCATGCCGATTTTATGTCTTAAGTCATTATTGGACAGGTTTAATCCGGTTTAAACGGGTTGCAACCGGTTCAGTCCGGTTCCAACCGGATCCATCCGTTTGAAACCAGTTCAGATCAGTTGATTCTGGTTCAAAACCAGTTTGAACCGGTTCATTCCATGCCGATTTTACGTTTCAAGTCATTATTGGACAGCACTAATCCGGTTTAAACCGGTTCAATCCGGTTCCAACCGGTTCCATTCGTTTGAAACCAGTCCAGAGCACTTGATTCTGGTTCACAACCAGTTTAAACCGGTTTATTTCAGGCCGATTTTATATCTTAAGTTATTATTGGACAGGTTTACTCCAGTGTAAACCGGTTAAAACCGGTCCAATCCGGGTCCAATCAGTTCAATCCGTTTGAAACCAGTTCAGAGCAGTTGATTCTGGTTAAAAACCAGTTTTCACCGGTTTCTTTGATGCCGATTTTATGTCTGAAGTCATTATTGGACAGGTTTAATCCGGTTTAAACCGGTTCAAATCGGTTCCACCCGGTTCCATCCGTTTGAAACGAGTTCAGAGCAGTTGATTCTGGTTCAAAACCAGTTGAACCGCATTTATTCCATGCCGAGTTTTTGTCTTTAGTCATTATTGGACAGGTTTAATCCGGTTGAAACCGGTTCAATCCCGGTCCAACCGGTACAATCCGTTTGAAACCAGTTCTGAACCGTTGGTTCTGGTTCAAAACCAGTTTAAATCGGTTTATTCCATGCCGATTTTAGGTCTTAAGTAATTATTGGAAAGGTTTAAGCCGGATTAAACCGGTTCAAACTGGTGTAATCCGGTTCAGACCGGTGTCATCCGTTTGGAACCAGTTCAGAGCAGTTGATTCTGGGTCAAACCAGTTTAAACCGGTTTATTGCATGCCGAGTTTTTGCTTTAAGACATTACTGGACAGGGTTAATCCGGTTTCAACCGGTTCAAATGGTTCAATCCGGTTCCAACTGGTTCCATCCGTTTGAAACCAGTACTGAGCCGTTGATTCTGGTTCAAAAGCAGTTGAGACCGGTTTATTCCATGCCGATTTTACGTCTTAAGTCATTATTGGACAGGTTTAATCTGGTTTAAACCGGTTGAAACCGGTGTAATCCAGTTCCAACCGGTCTCATCCGTTTGAAACCAGGTCAGAGCAGTTGATTCTGGATCAAAACCAGTTTAATCCGATTTATTCGATATCTAATTTATGCATTAAGTCATTATTGGACAGGTTTAATCCGGTTTAAACCGGTTCAAACCGGATCAAACCGCTTCCAACAGGATCTATCCGTTTGAAACCAGTTCAGAGCAGTTGATTCTGATTCAAAACCAGTTTAAACCGGTCTATTGCATGCCGAATTTTTCTCTCAAGTGATTATTGAGCTGGTTTAATCCGGTTTAAACCGGTTGAAATGGTTAAATTCGGTTCCAAATGATTCCATCCGTTTGAAACCAGTTGAGAGCAGTTGATTCTGGTTCAAGACCAGTTTAAACCGGTTCATTCCATGCTTATTTAACGTCTTAAGTCATTACTACTCAGGTTTAATCCGGTTCAAACGGGTTCAATCCGGTTCCATAGGGATCCATCCGTTTGGAACCAGTTGAGAGCAGTTGATTCTGGTTCAAAACCAGTTTCAACCGGTTTATTCCATATTTTTTTACGACTTAAGTCATTATTGGACAGGTCTAATCCGGTTCAAACCGGTTCAATCCCGTTCCAACCGGTACCATCCGTTTGAAACCAGTTCTGAGCCGTACATTCTGATTCAAAAACCAGTTTAAACAGGTTTATTCCATGACGATTTTATGTCGTAAGTCATTATTTGATAGGTTTAATGCGGTTCATTCCGGTTTAAACGGATTCAATCCGGTTGCAACCGGTTGCATGAGTCTGAATCCAGTTCAAAGCAGTTGATTCTGGTTCAAAACCAGTTTAAACCGGTTTAGTCCATGCCTATGTTACGTCTTAAGTCGTTATTGCACAGGTCTAATCCGGTTCCAACCGGTTCCATCCGTTTGAAACCAGTTCAGAGCATTTAATTCTGGTTCAAAACCAGTTTACACCGGTTTATTGTAAGCCTTTTTTACGTCTTAAGTCATTATTGGACAGGTTTAAACCGGTTCAAACCGGTGTAATCCGGATCCAACCGGTTTCATCTCTTTGAAGCCAGTCCAGAGGAATTGATTCTGTTTCACAACCAGTTTGAACCGGTTTCTTGCATGCCGAGTTTTTGTCGTCAGTCATTATTGAGCGGTTTGATCCGGTTTAAACTGGTTGAAATGGTTCAATCCGGTTCCAGCTGATTCCATCCGTTTGAAACCAGATGAGAGTAGTTGATTCTGGAACAAAACCAGTTTAGAATGGTATATTCCATGCCCATTTTATGTCTTAAGTCATTAATGGACAGGTTTGCTCCTGTTTAAACCGGTTGAAACCGGTTCAATCCGGTATCAACCGGTTCCATCCGTTTGAAACCAGTACAGAAGAGTTGATTCTGGTTCGAAACAAGTTTAAACCGGTTTATTTCATGTCGCCTATATGTCTTAAGTCATTTTTACACAGGTTTAATCCGCTTTAAACCGGTTCAAACCGGTTCAATCCGGATCCAGGCGGTTCCATCCGTTTGAACCAGTTCAGAGCAGCTGATTCTGGTTCAAAGCCAGGTTAAACCGGTTCATTCCATCCGTATTTTATATCTTAAGTCATTATTGGACAGGTTTAATCCGGTTTAAACCTTTTCAACCCGGTTCAATCCGGTTCCAATCGGTTCCGTCAGTTTGACACGAGTTCAGAGAATTTGATTCTAGTTTAAAACCAGTTTAAACCGTTTTATTCCATGCCGAGCTTTTGTCTTAAGTCATTCTTGGACAGGTTTAATCCGGTTTAAAAAGGTTCAAACCGGTTGAATCCGGTTCCAACCGGTTCGATTCACTTGAAAGCAGTTCAGAGCAATTGATTCTGGTTGAAAACTAGCGTAAACCGGATTATTTGAAGCCGATTTTACGTCTTAAGTTCGTATTGTACAGGTTTAATCCGGTTTAAGGCGGTTCAGACCGGTTCAATCCGGTTCTAACAAGTTCCATCCGTCTGAAACCAGTTCAGAGCAGTTGAATCTTGTTCAAAACTCGTTTGGACCGGTTTATTCCATTCCGGTTTTACGTCTTAAGTCATTATTGGACAGGTTTAATCCGGTTTAAACCGGTTCAAACCGGTTCAATCCGGTTCCAGCCGATTCCATCTGTTTGGATCCAGTTCAGAGCAGTTGATTCTGGTTCGCAACCATTTTGAACCGGTTTCTTTCATGACGCCTTTATGTCATAAGTTCTTATTCGACAGGTCTAGTCCGGTTGAAACCGGTTGAAACCGGTTCATTCCGGTTCCAACCAGTTGCATCCGTTTGAAACCAGTTCAGAGCAGTTGATTCTGGTTCAAAACCAGTTTAAACCGCTTTATTTCATGCCGTTTTTATGTCTTAAGTCATTATTGGACAGGATTAATCCGGTTTAAACCGGTTCAAACCGGTTCAATCCGGATCTATCCGTTTGAAACCAATTCAGAGCAGTTTATTCTGGTTCAAAACCAGTTTAATCCGGATTATTTCAAGCCTTTTTTATGTCTTAAGTCACCATTGTACAGGTTTAATCCGGTTCAAGCCGGTTCAATACCGTTCCAACCGGTTCATCCGCTTGAAACCAGATCAGAGCAGTTGATTCTGGTTCAAAAGCAGTTTAAACCGGTTTATTCCATTTCGATTTTACGACTTAACTCATTATTGGACAGGTTTGATCCGGTTTAAAGCTATTGAATCCGGTTCCATCCTGTTCCATCCGTTTGAAAAAAGTTCAAAGCAATTCATTCTAGTTCAAAACCAGTTTGAACCGGTTTATTTCATGCCGCTTTTATGTCTTAAGTCATTATTGGACAGGTTTAATCCGGTTTAAACCGGTTCAATCCGGTTCCAATAGGTTCCATCCGTTTCAAACCAGTTCAGAGCAGTTGATTATGGTTCAAAACCAGTTTAAACCGATTTATTCTATGCCTAGGTTTTGTCTTAAGTCATTAGTGGACATTTTTTATCTGGTGAAAACCAGTTCAAACCATTTCAAATCGGTTCCAACCGGTTCTATCCGCTTGAAACCAGTTCAGAGCAGTTGATTCTCGTTCAAAACCAGTTTAAACCGGTTTATTCAATGCCTATTTTACGTCTTAAATCATTATTGGACAGGATTCATCCGGTTTAAACCTTTTCAAACGGTTAAATCCGGTTCCAACCAGTTCCATCCGTTTGAAACCAGTTCAAAGCAGTTGATTATGGTTCAAAACCAGTTTAAACCGGATTATTTCATGCCGCTTTTATGTCTTACGTCATTATTGGTCAGGTTCAAACCGGTTTAAACCGGTTCATCCTGGTTCAATGCAGTTTGAACCGGTTCAAACTGGTTCAATCCGCTTCCAACCGGTTCCATCCGTTTGAAACTAGTTCAGAGGATTTGATTCTGGTTCAAAACCAGTTTAAACCGGTTTATTCCATATCTAGTTTTTGACTTAAGTCATTATAGGTCAGTTTAATCCGGTTTAAATCGGTTCAAACCGGTTCAATCCGGTTCTAACCGCTTCCTTCCGTTTGAAACCAAATGACAGCAGTTGATCCTGGTTCAAAACCATTGTAAACCGTATTATTTCATGTCGATATTATGTCTTAAGTCATTATTGTACAGGTTTAATCTTGTTTGAACCGGCTCAAACAGGTTCAATCCGGTTTCAACCGGTTCCATCCGTTTGAAACCAGTTCAGATCAGTTGATTCTGGTTCAAACCCATTTTAAACCGGTTTATTCCATGCCTATTTTATATCTTAATTCATTATTGGACATTTTTAGTCCGGTTCACACCTGTTCAAACCGGATGAATCCGGTTCCAACTGGTTCCATCTGTTTTGAACCAGTTCACAGCAGTTGAATCTGGTTCAATACCAGTTTAAACCGCTTTATTCCATGCCGCTTTTATGTCTTAAGTCAAAATTAGACAGATTTAGTCCGGTTTAATCCGGTACAAACCGGTTCAATCCGGTTCCAACCGGTTCCATCCGTTTGAAACCAGTTCAGAACAGTTTATTCTTGTTCAACACCAATTTAACCCAGATTATTTCATGCCGATTTTATGTCTTAAGTCATTTTTGGACAGGTTTAATCCGTTTAAAACCGGTTGAAAGCAGATCAGTCCTGTTCCAACCGGTTCCGTCTGTTTTAAACCAGTTGAGAGCAGTTGATTCTGATTGAAAAGCAGTTTAAACCACTTTATTCCAGGCCTATTTTATGTCTTAATTCAGTATTGGACAGGAATAATCCGTTTAAAAACGGTTCAGACCGGAACAATCTGGATCCAACCGGATCCATCTGTTTGAAGCCAGTCCAGAGCAGTTGATTCTGGTTCAAAACCAGTTTAAACCGGTTTATATCATGCAGCTTTTATGTCTTAAGTCGTAATTGGACAGATTTAATCCGGTTTAAAGCGGTTCAAACCGGTTCATTCCGGTTCCAGCCCCTTCCATCCGTTTGAAAATATTTCAGTGCAGTTGATTCTGGTACAAAACCATTTTAAACTGGATTATTTGATGCAAATTTTATGTCTTAAGTCATTATTGTACGGATTAATCCGGTTTCAACCGGTTCAAACAGGTTGAATCCGGTTCCAACCGCTTCTACCCGTTTGAAACTAGTTCAGAACAGATGATTCTGGTTCAAAACCTGTTCAAACCGGATTATTTAATGAATATTTTATGTTTTAAGTCATTATTGTACAGGATTAATGCGGTTTAACCCGGTTCAAACCGGCTCAATATGGTTCCAGCCGGTTCCATCCGTATGAAACCAGTTCAGAGCAGTTGATTCTGGTTCAAAACCAGTTCACACCGGATTATTTCATGCCGATTTTATCTATTACGTAATTATTGTACAGGTTTAGTCCGGTTTAAACCGGTTCAAACCGGTTCAATCCGGCTCCATCCGATTCCATCCGTTTGAAACCAGTTCAGAGCAGTTGATTCTGGTTCAAAACCAGTTTAAACCGCTTTATTTCATGCCGTTTTTATGTCTTAAGTCGGTTTAAACCGGTTCAAACCGGTTCAGTCCGGATCTATCCGTTTGAAACCAATTCAGAGCAGTTTATTCTGGTTCAAAACCAGTTTAATCCGGATTATTTCAAGCCTTTTTTATGTCTTAAGTCACCATTGTACAGGTTTAATCCGGTTCAAGCCGGTTCAATACCGTTCCAACCGGTTCATCCGTTTGAAACCAGATCAGAGCAGTTGATTCTGATTCAAAAGCAGTTTAAACCGGTTTATTCCATTTCGATTTTACGACTTAACTCATTATTGGACAGGTCTGATCCGGTTTAAAGCTATTGAATCCGGTTCCATCCTGTTCCATCCGTTTGAAAAAAGTTCAAAGCAATTGATTCTGGTTCAAAACCAGTTTGAACCGGTTTATTTCATGCCGCTTTTATGTCTTAAGTCATTATTGGACAGGTTTAATCCGGTTTAAACCGGTTCAATCCGGTTCCAATAGGTTCCATCCGTTTCAAACCAGTTCAGAGCAGTTGATTCTGGTTCAAAACCAGTTTGAACCGATTTATTCTATGCCTAGGTTTTGTCTTAAATCATTAGTGGACATTTTTTATCTGGTGAAAACCAGTTCAAACCATTTCAAATCGGTTCCAACCGGTTCTATCCGCTTGAAACCGGTTCAGAGCAGTTTAATCTGGTTCAAAACCAGTCTAAACCGGTTCATTCCAAAGCTATTGTATGTCTTAATTCATTATTGGACAGGTTTAATTCGGTTCAAACCGGTTCAAATTGGATCAATCCGGTCCCAACCGGTTCCATCCGTTTCAAACCAGTTCAGAGCAGTTCATTCTGGTTCAAAACCAGTTGAAACCGGTTTCTTCCGTGCCTATTTTATATCTTAAATCATTATTGTACAGGTTTAATACGGTTAAAACCGGTTCAAACCGGATCAATCTGGTTCCAACCCCTTCCATCCGTTTGAAACCAATTCAAAACAGTTGATTCTTGTTCAAAAGCAGTTTAAACCGGTTTATTTCATGCCGATTTTATGTCTTAAGACATTATTGTACAGGTTTAATCTGGTTTAAACCGGTTCAAACCGGTTCAATCCGGTTCCAACCGGTTCCATCTGTGTGAAAGCAGTTCAGAGCAGTTGATTCTGGTTCACAACCAGCTTAAACGGATTTATTCCATGCCGCTTATATGTATTAAGTCAAAATTGGGCAGGGTTAATCCGATTTAATCCGGTTCAAACTGGTTCAATCCGGTTCCAACCGCTTCCATCCGTTTGAAACCAGTTCAGAACAGTTAATTCTGGTTCAAAACCAGTTTAAACCGGTTTATTTGATGCCGATTTTATGTCCTAAGTCATTATTGTACAGGTTTAATCTGGTTAAAACCGGTTCAAGCCGGTTCAATCCGGTTCCAACCGGTTCCATCCGTTTGAAACCAGTTCAGAGCAGTTGATTCTTGTTCAAAACCACTTTAAACCGATTTATTCCATGCCGCTCTTATAACTTAAGTCAAAATTGGACAGGTTGAATCCGGTTTAAACCGGTTCAAACCGGTTCAATCCGGTTCCAACCGCTTCCATCCGTTTGAAACCAGTTCTGAGCAGTTGATTCTGGCTCAAAACCAATTTAAACCGGTTTATTTCATGCCGCGTTTATGCCTTAAGTCATTATTGGACAGGTTTAATCCAGTTCACAGGGGTTCCATCCGTTTGAAACCAGTTCAGAGCAGTTGATTGTGGTTCAAAACCAGTTTGAACCGGAGTGTTTAATGCCTATTTCATGTCTTAAGTCACTATTGTATAGATTTAATCCAGTTCAAACCGGTTCAATCCGGTTCCAACCACATCCATTCTTTTGAAACCAGTTCTGAGCAGTGGCTTCTGGCTCAAAACCAATTTAAACCGATTTATTTCATGCCGCTTTTATGTCTTAAGTCTTTATCGGACATGTTTAATCCGGTTTACACCAGTTCAAACCGGTTCAATCCGTTTCCAACCGGATTCGTTCCGTTTGAAACCAGTTCAGAGCACATGCTTGTGGTTCAGAACCAGTTTATACCGGATTATTTCATGACGGTTTTATGTCTTAAGTCATTATTGTACGAGTTCAATCCGGTTTAAACCTGTTCAAACTGGTTCAATCCGGTTCCAACCGGATCCATCCGTTTGAAACCAGTTCAGAGCAGTTGATTGTGGTACAGAACCAGTTTAAATCGGATTATGTCATGCCGGTGTCATGTCTTTAGTCGTAATTGCATAGGTTTCATCCGGTGTGAACCGGTACAAACCAGTTCAATCAGGTTACAACCTTTTCCATCCGTTGAAACCAGTTCAGAGCAGTTGATTCTGGTTCAAAACCAGTTGAAACCGGTTTATTTCATGCCGCTTTTATGTCTTAAGTCATTATTGGACAGATTTAATCCGGTTTAAACTGGTTCAAACCGGTTCAATCCGGAAACAACCGGATCCATCGGTTTGAAACCAGTTGAGAGTAGTTGATTCTCGTTCAAAATCAATTTCAACCGGTTTATTTTATGCCGCTTTTCTGTCTTAAGTAATTAGTAGACAGGTTTCATCCGGATTAAACCGGTTGCATCCGTTTGGAACCAGTTCAGAGCAGTTGCTTGTGGTTCAGATCCTGTTTATACCGGATTCTTTCATGACGATTTTATGTCTTAAGTCATTATTGTACAGGTTTTCTCCGGTTTAAACCGTTCAGAAGGGATGAATCCGGTTCCAACCGGTTCCATCTGTTTGAAACCAATTCAGAACAGTTGAATCTGGTTCAAAACCAGTTTAAACGGTTTATTTCATGCCGCTTTTCTGTCTTAGGTCATCATTGGACAGGTTTAAACCAGTTCAAACCGGTCGAAACCGGTTCAATCCAGTTCCAACAGGTTCCATCCGTTTGAATCCAGTTCAGAGCATTTGATTCTGGTTCAAAACCAGTTTAAACGGTTTATTTCATGCCGCTTTTCTGTCTTAAGTCATCATTGGACAGGTTTAGACCAGTTCAAACCGGTTGAAACCGGTTCAGTCCAGTTCCAACAGTTTCCATCCGTTTAATCCAGTTCAGAGCATTTGATTCTGGTTCAAAACCAGTTTAAACCGGCTTATTGGATGCCGATTTTATGTCTTAAGTCATTATTGTACATGTTTAATCCGCTTTAAACCGGTTCAAACCGATTCAATCGGTTCCAACCGCTTCTACCCTTTTGAAACCAGTTCAGAACAGATCATTCGGGTTCAAAACCTGTTCAAACCGGATTATTTAATGCCTATTTTATGTGTTAAGTCATTATTGTACAGGATTAATGCGGTTTAACCCGGTTCAACCCGGTTCAATATGGTTCCAGCCGGTTCCATCCGTATGAAACCAGTTCAGAGCAGTTGATTCTGGTTCAAAACCAGTTCACACCGGATTATTTCATGCCGATTTTATCTATTACGTAATTATTGTACAGGTTTAGTCCGGTTTAAACCGGTTCAAACCGGTTCACTCCGGCTCCATCCGATTCCATCCGTTTGAAACCAGTTCAGAGCAGCTGATTCTGGTTCAAAACCAGTTTAAACCGGTTTATTTCATGCCGCTTTAATGTCTTAAGTCATTATTGGACTGGTTTAATCCGGTTTAAACCGGTTGAAACCGTATCAATCCCCTTCCAACCGGTTCCAACCGTTTGGAGCCAATTCAGAGCATTTGATTCTGTTTCAAAACGAGTTTGAACCGGTTTATTTCTTGCCGTTTTATTTCTTCAGTCATAATTGGACCGGTTTAATCAGGTTTAAACCGGTTCAAACCGGTTCAATTCGGTTCCAACCGGTTCCATCCGTTTGAAACCAGTTCATAGCAGTTGATTCTGTTTCAAAACCAATTGAAACTGGTTTATTTCATGAAGATTTTATGTCTTAAGTCATTATTGGACAGTTTAAATCCGGTTCAAATCGGTTCAAACCGGTTCAGTCCGGTTCCAACCGGTTGCATCCGTTTCAAACGTTAGAAAACATTTCAGAGCATTTGATTCTGGTTCAAAACCAGTTTAAACCGATTTATTCAATGCCTTTTTTCTGTCTTTATTCATCATTAGACAGGTTTAATCCGGTTTAATCAGGTTCAAACCGGTTTCATCCGGTTCCAACCTGTTCCATCCGTTTGAAACCAGTTTATAGCAGTTTATTCTGGTTCAAAACCAGTTTAAACAGGTTTCTTCCATGCCTAGCTTTTGTCTTCGTTCATTATTGGACAGGTTCAATCCGGTTTAAACCGATTTAAACCGGTTCAATCCGGTTCCAACTGGTTCCATCCGTTTGAAACCAGTTCAGAGCAGTTGATTCTGGTTCAAAACCTATTTGATCCGTGTTATTTCATACCGATAT
Organism: Megalonaias nervosa; assembly: GCA_016617855.1. Classification (NCBI taxonomy): domain Eukaryota; kingdom Metazoa; phylum Mollusca; class Bivalvia; order Unionida; family Unionidae; genus Megalonaias; species Megalonaias nervosa. Next base: position 26,895 of record JAECUM010004822.1, on the reverse strand, counting down.
TATGTTTTAAGTCATTATTGTCCAGGTTTAATCCGGTTCAAACCGTTGCAATCCGGTTCCAACCGGTTCCATCCGTTTGAAACCAGTTTAGAGCAGTTGATTCTGGTTCAGAACGCGTTTAAACCGGTTTATTCCATGGCTATTTTATGTCTTAAGTCATTATTGCACAGGTTTAAACCGGTTGAAACCGTTTCAAACCGGTTCAATCCGGTTCCAACCTTGTCCATCCTTTTGAAGCCAGTTCAGAGCAGTTGATTCTGTTCAAAACCAGTTTAAACCGATTTATTTCATGCCGCTTTTTTGTCTTAAGTTATTATTGGACAGGTTTAATCCGGTTTAAGCCGCTTCAAACCTCACCAATCAGGTTCCATCTGGTTCCATCCATTTGAAACCAGTTCGAAGCAGTTGATTCTGGTTCAAAACCAGTTTAACCGGTATATTCCATGCATATTTTATGTCTTACGTCATTATTGTACTGGTTTCATCCGGTTTAAATCGTTTCAAGCCTGTTTAATCCCGTTCCAACCGGTTCCATTCGTTTGAAACCAGTTCAGAGCAGTTGATTCTGATTGAAAATAAAGTTTAAACCGGTTTATTTCATGCCGCTTTTATGTTTTAAGTCATTATTGGACAGGTTTAATCCGGTTTGAACCGGTTCAATCCGGTTCGAACCGGTTATATCCGTTTGCAACCATTTCAGAACAGTTGATTCTGGTTCAAAACCAAATTAAACCGGATTATTTGATGCCTATTTTATTTTTTAAGTCACTATTGTGTAGGTTTAATCCGGTTTGAACCCGTTTAAATCGGATCAATCCGGTTCCAAGCGGTTCCAACTGTTTGAAACCAGTTAAGAGCAGTTGATTCTGGTTCAAAACCACTTTGATCCATATTATTTCATACCGGTATTATCTTTGAAGTCATTATTGGACAGGTTTAGTCCGGTTTAAACCGGTTCAAAATGCTTCAATCCGGTTCCAACCGGTGCCATCAGTTTCAAACCAGGTCAGCGCAGTTGATTCTGGCTCAAAACCAATTTAAACCGATTTATTTCATGCCGTTTTTATGTTTTAAGTCATTATTGGACAGGTTTAATCCAGTTGAAACCGGTTCACACCGGTTCAATCCGGTTCCAACCGGTTCCATACGTTTCAAGTCGGTTCAGAGCAGTTGATTCTGGTTCAAAACCAGTTTAAACCGGTTTATTCTATGCCCATTTTGTCTTAAGTCATTATTGGACAGGTTTATTCTGGTTAAAGCCGGTTCAAACCGGATCAATCCGATTCCAACCGATTCCATCGGTTTGAAACCAGTTCAGTGCAGTTGATTCTGCTTCAAAACCAGTCTAAACCGGTTTATTCCATACAGCTTTAATGTCTTAATTCATAATATAACAGGTTTAATCCGGTTTTATCCGGTTCATACCGGTTCAATCCGGTTCCAGCCGCTTCCATCTGTTTGAAACCAGTTCAGAACAGTTGATTCTGGTTGAACACCAGTTTAAACCTGATGATTTGCTGCCGATTTTATGTCTTTAGTCATTATTGTACAGGTTTAATCCGGTTTTAACCGGTTGAATCCGGTTGAATCCGGTTCCAACTGGTTCCATCCGTTGGAAACCAATTCAGAGCAGTTGATTCTGGTTCACAACCAGTTTAAACCGGTTTATTTCATACCTATTTTCTGTCTTAATTAATTATTGGACAAGTTTAATCCGCTTAAAACCGGTTCAGAAGCAATCAATACGGTTCCAAACGGTTGCATCTGTTTGAAACCAGTTCAGAACAGATGATTCTGGTTCAAAACCAGTTTAAACCGGTTTATTTCATGCCGTTTTTATGTCTTACGTTATTATTGTACAGGTTTCATCCGGTTTAAACCGGTTCAAACCGGTTCAATCCGGTTCCAGCCGGTTCCATCCGTTTCACACCAATTTAGGGCAGTTGATTTTGGTTCAAAACCAGTTTAAACGGGTTTATTCCACGCCGCTTTAATGTCGTAAGTCACACTGTGACAGGTTTCATCCGGTTTTCTCCCGTTCAAACCGGATTAATCCGGTTCCAACCGGTTCCATCCGTTTGAAACCAGTTCAGAGCAGTTGATTCGGGTTCAAAACCAGTTTAAACCTGTTTACTCCATGACAATTTTACGTCTTAAATCATTATTGGACAGGTTTAATCCGGTTTAAACCGGTTCAAACCGGTTCAGCCCGGTTCCAACCGGTTGCAGCTGTTTCAAACCAGTTCAGAGCAGTTGATTCTGTTTCAAAACCAGTTTGAACCGGTTTATTCCATGCCAAGTTTTCTTTTAAGTCATTATTTGACAGGTTTAATCCGGTTCCAACAGGTTCCATCACCTTGAAACAAGTTCATATCAGTTGATTGTGGTTCACAACCAGTTTTTAATGTATTATGTCAATACGTTTTTATGCCTTAAGTCATTATTTTACAGGTTTAATCCGGTTCAAACCGGATCAATCCGGTTCCAACCGGTTCCATGCGTTTGAAACCAGTTCAGAGCAGTTGATTCTGGTTCAAAACCAGTTGAAACCGGTTTATTCAATGCCGATTGTACATTTAAAATTATTATTGGACAGTTTCAATCCGGTTTAGACCGGTACAAACCGCTTCAATCCGATTCTGGTTCTAAACCAGTTTAAACGAGATTATTTCATGTCGATTTTATGTCTTACTTCATTATGATACAGGTTTAATCCTGTTTAGACCGGTTCAGACCGGTTCAATCCGGTTCCAAAAGGTTCCATCCGTTAGAAACCAGTTCAGAGCAGTTGATTGTGGTTCAAAACCAGTTCAAAGCGGTTTTCTCCATACCGCTCTTATGTATTAACTCATAATTGGACAGGTTTAATCCGCTTTAATCCGGTTCAAACCGATTGAATCGGGTTCCAACCACTTTCATCCGTATCAAACTAGTTCAGAACAGTTGATTCTGCTTCAACACCAGTTCAAACAGGATCATTTGATGCCGATTTTATGTCTTAAGTCATTATTGTACAGGTTTAATCCGGCTTAAATCGGTTCAAGCCGGTTCAAACCGGTTCCATACGTTTGAAACCAGTTCAGAGCAGTTGATTCTGGTTCAAAATAAAGTTTGAACCGGTTTATTTCGTCCCGCTTTTATGTCTTAAGTCAGAATAGGACAGGATTACTCGGGTTTAAACCGGTTCAGACCGGTTCAGTCCGGTTCCAACCGGTTCCATTGGTTTGAAACCAGCTCAAAGCAGTTGATTCTGCTTCCGAACCAATTCAAACCGGATTATTTGAAGCCGATTTTATGTCTTAAGTCATTATTGGACAGGAATAATCCGGTTTAAACCGGTTCAAACCGGTTCAATCCGGTTTCAACAGGTTCCATCCGTTAGAAAACATTTCAGAGCAGTTGATTCTGCTTCATAACCAGTTTTAACCGTATTATTTAATGCCGATATTATGTCTTAAGTCATTATTGTACAGATTTAATCCGGTTAACACCGTTTCAAACCGGTTCAATCCGATTCCAACCGGTTTCATCCGTTTGAAACCGGTTCAGAGCAGTTGATTCTGGTACAAAACCAATTTCAACCGATTTATTTCATGCCGCTTTTATGTCTTAAGTCATTATTTCACAAATTTAATCAGGTTTAAACCGGTTGAAACCGGTTCAATCCGGCTCCAACCGGTTCATCCGTTTGAAACCAGTTCATACCAGTTGATTGTGGTTCAGAACCGGTTTTTGCCGGATTATTTCATGACGTTTTTATGTCTTAAGTCATTATTCTACAGGTTTTATCTGGTTTAAACTGGTTCAAACCGGTTCAATCCAGTTTCAACCGGTTCCATACGTTTGAAACCAGTTCAGAGCAGTTGATTCTGGTTCAAAACCAATTCAAACCGTTATTCATTACATACCTATTTTATGTCTTAAATCATTATTGGACAGGTTTACTCGGGTAAAAACCGGTTCAGATGGGATCAGTCCGGTTCCAGCCGGTTCCAATTGTTTGAAACCAGTTCAGAACAGTTGATTCTGGTTTAAAACTAGTTTGAACTGGGTTATTTCATGCCGCTTTTATGGTTTAAGTCATAATTGGACTGGTTTAATCCGGTTTGAACCGGTTATAAACCGGTTCAATCCGGTTCCAACCGTTTCCATCCGTTTGAAACCAGTTCAGAACAGTTCAATCTCGTACAAAGCCAGTTCAAACCGGATTATTTGATGCTGATTTTATTTCTTAAGTAATCATTGTATAGGTTTAATCCGGTTTAAACCGGTTCAAGCGGGTTGAATCCGGTTCCATCCGTTTCAAACCAGTTCAGAACAGTTCATTCTGGTTCAAAACCAGTTTGAGCCGGTTTATTCCATGCCTAGGTTTTGTCTTAAGTCATTATTCGACAGGTTTAATCTGGTTTAAACCGGTTCAGACCAGTTCAATCCGGTTCCAACCGGTTCCATCCGTTTGAAACCAGTTCAGAGCAGTTTGTTATGGTTCAAAACCAATTTAAACCGGTTTATTCCATGCCGCTTTTATGTCTTAAGTCATTATTAGACAGGTTTGATCCGGTTTAAACCGGTTCAAACCGGTTGAATCCGGTTCCAACCGGTTCCATCCGTTTGAAACCAGTTGAGAGCAGTTGATTGTGGTTCAGAACCAGTTTAAACCGTATTATTTCCTACCGATTTCATCTCTTGAGTCATTATTGTTCAGGTTTTATCCGGTTTAAACCGGTTCAAACCGATTCAATCCGGTTCCCACCTGTTCCATCAGTTTGAAACCATTTCAGAGCAGTTGTTTCTGGTTCAAAACCAATTTAAACCGTATTATTTCATGCCGATATTTTGTCTTGAGTCATTATTTTACAGGTTTAATCCGGTCTAAGCCCGTTCAAACCGGTTAAATCCGGTTCCAACCGGTTCCATCCGTTTCAATCCGGTTCAGAGCAGTTGATTCTGGTTCAAGACCAGTATATACCGGTTTATTCCACGCCTATTTTATGTCTTATGTCATTCTTGGACAGGTTTAATCCCGTTCAAACCGGATCGATCCGGTTCCAACCGGTTCTATCTGTTTGAAACCAGTTCAGAGGAGTTGCTTCTGGTTCAAAAACCAGTTTAGACCGGTTGATTCCATGTCGCTTTTATGTCTTAAGTTATAAATGGGCAGGTTTAATCCGGTTTAATCCTGTTCAAACCGGTTCAATCCGTTTCGAACCGCTTCCATCCGTTTGAAACCATTTCAGAACAGTTGATCCTGCTTCAAAACCAGTTTAAACCGGATTATTTGATGCCGATTTTATGTCACAAGTCATAATTGGACAGGTTTAATCCGGTTCAAACCGGTTCAGTCCGGTTCCAACCGGTTCCATCCGTTTCAAACCGGTTCAGAACAGTTGATTCTGGTTCAAAACCAATTTGAACCAATTTATTTCATGGCAGTTGATTGTGGATCAGAACTAGTTTTTACAGGAACATTCTCCGTATCCAAGAAAACTTCCAGGATAACATGCTACCATATCAACGGATATAACGTCATTATACTTATATTTAGTATTCCACAATCCTCCGTGTCCATATTCTACACAGCTTTTATGGATATCTTCAAGAAATTCCGATCGTGTTGGTTTCCATAAATTTTTCTCCTGAGCGAAATGAGCCGCTACAGATGGAACAGTAAAACAATTATTTAATAATTGTCTAACTTTGACATCGTCAGCGCAAGATGTTCCATTTCTACATTAAGATATTCTGTACGGTAAATATCACCATTAGGCCGTACAAACTGATCGTAATAATCATATTCTGAACTTTGAAATAACCAAACGGATACAGTGTCACTTTTACTGATATTTTTGATAAAATCAAATATATGACCATCATAAAATTTAACCGTTCTATCTCGTGGAAATATTGTTACTGCTGAGGTCCACGCATGCTAATTATGATCAATAATATCTATTGGTGCTCCATTTTTTTTTATGTATTTTGGTTTATATAAAATCTCTCCGGTTAACGTCTTCACAGTTATTGGAAATCTTAATTTCTTTTCTAGATCAGCAACATCTCTGATAGATGCTCCAGTATCTTTAACTGATTCTGCCCACGTATTTATTTTTTTACGTCGTAAATCTGTTAAACCATTACCACGTATCGCGTTTATGAAATGTTCTGTAACTCGTTCAGCTACACAGTTTATTCTTGACTCTGACAGTCTCATCGGCTTGAGATCCCCGACGTCAGGTTTATTATTCAGCGGATATATTGCATATACAACCGCAGTAACTGGATATGTACGTTCATAATATAATTTGTCAACACCGGTTAGTATTCCGGGTTTAGATTTATTACTCAAAAGAACAATATTATTTCCTGACTGTATGCGGACTGGATCACGCTTGTCACGAATAATCCTAGTGTCTTCTTCTGTATTTACAATAAATTTTATTAAAATAAAATATTTTTGATCATCAAGGTGATTAATAATTGCTTTTCCTCGTTTGTCGTTCATTATATTAGTAACATTTCCGACTCTGAATGTTGACCATACATGAGCAGCACCACCATTACGAAATTCATTCTTGGCTTCACGGATACGTTCGGTTATATCCTCATCCGTTAATGCCAGATCTTGCATCAAAGTACTAAATTTATATTCTGATAGTCTGTCAAGATCAAATCTAGCTCTTTTAGGTTCAATTGCCGATAATTCGTTCATATAATTAAGACAAATATTTAAATTAAAATTTTAGTATATATATAATGCTTGAAACAAAGAACAAATGTGCTTGGCTCAAAATTGGATATACTTCTCCTTGTAATAAATCGTGCGTGAACAAATACTGCGGAAATCATGCGCAAAGTATCAAAAATGGAAGTACAGGACCAATACCATGTGTGCAATGCGGTATTGGAGTAAGAGGAAAAACTCAATTGTGTTTAAAATGTGGCGGAAAAAAATACAGGGAATTAAAACGATATTATGACCAAAAAAAAAATAATACTTTGACATTGTCAGGTAAATCTCCTATAAAAACCGTAGAAGATTATCTGACCAGATTTCAAAACAATGATTTAGACAAATAATATTTATTATATAAAATGACTCAGACAAATCAGACTTATGATGAAATGATCGACAATGATATTATAAGAAAATTGAAAATTGAGTACTATGAGAAACACGAATTTGTTAAACATCCAGTATATACAAATTATGAAGCATCCCGAGATGGTGTAATCAGACACTGCAGATTAAAGAAACCGGTTGGTAGTCTTAATAATAAAGGTTATTTTAGATTTACTGCTGGGGGAAAACATTATTACTCTCATATATTCATATTCGAATGTTTTCGTGGAGTAGTTGAAAATGGACTTGTAGTTGATCATATTGACAGAGATCCCAAAAATAATCGGTTATCTAACCTGCAAGCTATTACACCTAGTCAGAATTCTGCACGTGGAAATACTGGAAAATGTAAAAAGTTTGCAAGAAGATCTATTAAATCCGTAAATACAGAAACAGACCAAGAAATAACTTTTCCCTCAATTAGTACAGCTGCAAAACATTTTAGTATACATCCACAATCAGCACAAAATGTTGCAGATAATATTACTAAATCTGCATATTCAATAAAATATGATCAGTCGATAATATTTGAATAAATCTAACTCTGTACTCTTAATAAATAAATATTTTTTTTTTATGTTGTATATAGTTCGACTCTATATTTTGCCATGGGTACCTTCACCGTCGCTCTCTGTGTCACTTTCATTTTTGACAGAATAAAATAACATAATTTTTCTTAATTGCATTACACGATTGTCCACAATCTTCTTTTTCTCGTATTCACGAGATAGTTCGGATCTGATATTTTCGATCGAACGTACAAGAGGCGCAAATAGCTTTACCTGTTTTTCATTTACCATTGCCAAGGATTCTAACATAGACTGATAGATTAATTTTACGAATTTATAATTGGATGGTAATGTGTATTTATTTTCAAATTTTCGTTGTTTTAATATTTCATAATCGCATAATATTTTTTCAGGATCGAGATTATCAGAGAGATTTATTCCGTTATGTTTTAATTTTTTAATAGCAGAAATAATATCATTAATGTTTTCTTGGTTCATTATATATATAAATATTTCTTTAAAATAAAAAATAATTGACATTCAAGTTTTTAATTTTGACTTTTGACCTTGACATTTGGCCTTTAAAGTTTTAAAGTTGACTGACTTGACTTGGTCTTTATATAATTTTTATTATTATTAAAAATATCAAAAATAATCAGTAGCATCCTAAGCGGTTACCCGTCACTTGGCCCCTGATAGCCTTTGTGTCTTTCATGGAGTCCTTTTTTTGCATGATGATGTCTTTCTTATATTGGCACCCCATGTTCTGTTTCTATTGGCTAGCATTCTTTCTGAATGTTTCCTTGTGGGGGTTTTCAAATGAGGTAGAGAGCTCAGGCATGCTACTGATTATTTTAGGAGGTATCTGGGCATTGCGGTTTCATATAACCCCCCCACCAAATCAAACCCCGGGGTAAATGCAAAATGCACTCACCACGTGGCGTGACGTGGTGAGGGGTTCATGAAACCTCGGGGCGGTGCCCCCCAATCTTAATAAAATTGGCAACCCTTGGACCATATACCCACCCCCGCGGCCATGGGAATCGAACGACAGACCTTCAGCACCAGAATCCAAATATTCTTGCACTGAGCTATGACATTCGGTTGAATATATATGTTCAACAAATTATTATATAGTATATGACTAACACGAGAGAGTATTACATTTTCTAAATAAATCAAGAAATTTATGATTTTACTAAAATATATTACCACTCGTATATATAAACGAAATAATTTAAAATTACAGACACAGGTAGTATATATCCAGTCTGAGTCATACGTCAGCCAAGCCCACACAAAATCGATAAAGTACATCCTGTTCCAGTACGGCCTTATATTCATATATTTTTCTTTTTAAGGTTTTAAAATTGCAATCAGAATACAACACTGTTCACATTATAGGGCAGGAATATATCAAACAGGTTGGTTTTTAACAAGCCTGTAAGGATTAACAGACAGACGGACTAATACGCTTCGTTCGATCAAGCTAATATACACGTATGTACAACTGGGTTTGTACAGGTAACGACGTAGTACATAAGGGGAAATAATCGTTTAATTTACTCCGCTGAGAGAGATAGCGGAGTTATCTCGCTTTATTATATATACAATTGCTTTAATCATAGGAATTGATTATTATTCAGATTTTATTATTTTTGATTAGTAAACTACCCATCAGATTATTTCAGAATCTGATTATTTTTTCCCCCTGGTTATTTACTCAGACGTTTTACGAGCGTATATACAAATTAATATTAAGTGATTCTTGTCTTAGATCCAAAATGTATCCTGTCTGGTCAGTAAGTTTGAAATTTATTCTTGATAATAATGGATTATGTACACGTAGATAAATTGGATTAATTGGCTCAGATATATTTAACCACCCGGGCGGTACTTGAGGGCTAAATGAATATAATATATACCCTTGTTGAGCCTGGTTAGACTTTGAAAGATCTACTTGATAGCTGTCATCAATTACGTCACATACTAGATTGACCGCGATCGTTGATGTTATATTAACAATACCAGGTGAGATATGGCGGCCTCCACCATGTGGATCATTATTATATTTAAGAATAGTTGGTGTAGGTATTAATTTTTTCCATGAATCACATATTCTTTTAAAGTGTTCATCAATAAGATCATTAACTGATTTCTTTAGCTCCTCAGAGTTAAATCCCGGAATTATAAATGTTGGTAGCTGTTCTTCTGTGATTCCATAATATTTAAGAAACACTGTTTTAAATAAACGTTTATAACTTACACGCTGAATAGGACCGTCTTCATTAACTATGTAAGTATTAAGAAATCTAGCTGCCGGTACGTTTAATGTTTTTTCTCTGTCAACGATAGCCTTATTTACATATTCTAAGTCTGATGCAACTTGATTCAAATGTTGTATTGCTTAAATTATTTGATTTTTTAAGTCATCGTTGTAGGAAGTGCTGATGCTGGAAAATAAATTTCTTAGATCATTAAGTACACGTCCATGTTCAGATTTAATTGGTCTTGATTTTGAGTTAATTTCTTCAACATTAATTGTTGCTATTCTTGTTGTACCTTTACCCCTAACAAAATCTATAAAATGAGTATACTGTGCATAACCACGATAAGCATCCGGAATCTCTATAAACGGATAAGTTTTTCGATATTCTGGAAGTTTTATAAATTTTTCAACATCTACGACGAAATCAGATCGTTGTGGTTCAGGTGGTCCTTGATAAACCGGTGCAACTTCAGGCCATCCTAATACTGATCTAATCGAACTTTGATAAATATCTACAGAATAATCAGGGGAATTTATTTCAATCACCGCAGATAGTGTTGGTTCGTAAACAGTAATTGCTATTTTGGATTCTTTTCCAGTAATAGATTTAATTCTACGTTGGAACTCATCATTAATCTGCTCTATTTGATAACTGCCCGTTGGAATAGCAACTACTTGCAGATCAGGAGTTCCATCAGGCTTATTCTTATTAGCGAATACCATCGAATTATTTGGCTGTAGTCCACCAAATGGTTTTGATCTAATATTTGGCCAGCTATAATAAACTCGCAATTGTGCTAATGCTATTTCCTTTGCAGGAATTGATGTTGGAAAATTGACTCTAAATTCAGGATTGGTCGAACTTAACGATATCATAGTAGCTTTTGACGCAGTCGTATTAGTGACGATCTGCTGAAGTAACTCCCTGTCTGTCATTATTATTATCGTTGTTATTTAATTCGTTAAAATCATTAGCGATTACCTTAAACGCATCATCATAGGTTTTCATCATCATCACAAATTCAGTATCGGATATTTCACCATCACTGACGCATGAAGAAATGTACAAAGATAGTTTAGAGCATGCCTCTGCCACTGTATGTAATTTAATCATATAATCGTGCAATTTAGCATTTGTACAAGTATCTATCTTTTTAGCTATAATACCGAGAACACCAGCAATAGTCGTTGATGCTGAAACAATGATGGTTACAACAGCAGGTGCTGTCATCGTCAATGTTGATAATAATAATCCTGTTCCAGCAATAACAGCAGAAACCGAGTAAACAACTACATCGATGACAACTATACGCCTTTTGTATTTTTTTATTTTTATGTTATAATAATCAATAAAATCCTTTAGTTTAGTCAGACGTTCATATACTTGATTGTATCTGTAACGTTGAACGTCGATGCGAGACTGTGGTTGATCCATTATACTAACAACGTCATTTAATTAAGTTTCAGCTACGAATTCTAGGCACCACCAGTAACGTCTCGGAGGTATTTCCGTTGATATTAAGGTAAAGATTTCTTTGATATTCTTGGTTAGCATCACCAATAGAGGATTATGATATACATTCGGTGATAATGAAGTTGCCGCAGTAATTTCCGAACCGTATATAGATAACCTGTATAACCCAGTTACTTCTGCAGTATGTTCGAGTGTGTTATTTTGTGGTGTCCATGTTGATGATCCTGATGCTACTGTATATACGATATTTTTAATTTGGCCGTGTGGAATTTTAATCAGATTAGTTTTTTGAACAATATTAGGTATTCCACTAACAATATCATTGAGTTTCATGTTAACGTCGGCTAGTTTTATGTCAACGGTTGGTTGTTCCCCCAAAAAATCTTTAATGGTTTTGTTTATATTTCTACGAAAATTTAAAAACGTTTCTACATGTCTAGAAAAAGTATTACTGAGTGTAGTTATTTCGTCATTGATTGTTTTCAGAGGAATTTCCTTATCATCGACGTATTTTTTTTGTTGCAGCATCAAAATCAGATTCTGGTGTTCTAAGATTGTTAATACCATTAGTATTCATGTTGAGAAATGCACGCATTATACCCCCGTTGACTAATACGTACTTAGATTCTTGATCATCGACATACTTTTTTGGTTGCGGCGTCTGTATCTGCGGCTGGGATTCCAAGGTCTATAATTTTATTTTGATTCATGATAATGTCACCCGTGAACAAATCACCAGGTTTCTTAATATAATCGCTGACTGACGTACCGGAATCTTGTATTTTACCCTGATCAGTAAAAGTAACTATATTATTAACAACCGCATTAGGAACTCGTATAAGAACATCTGGTAGTTGTATATTACTAGTTTTTAATCGTCCTTCTTTATCCTGAAAAACAACTACTTCATTTTGATCAACACTGGTTATGTTTAATAAATCATCAATCTCATTTCTGAGTTGATCGAGAGTTGCGTATTTAGATAAATCAGCTTGCTGCTGAGCTTTACCACGAGAAGATCTTCCGTAAATATCCACCATTATATTTACTAATGTCTGTTTAAATGTGACAACGTAGTATATTCATGTACAACTTTGTGAGGTGGTTTTGTTGATTTTGATACAGCATCAAGTACGTTAAGTACTTCTCGACCACATATTGGTGGATCAGTTAATGTTTGTGTTGGTAACGTTGAATACCATATTGGAGTACTTTGATAGCCGCTAATATACTTTAAGAATTCTTTTGGTGGAGCTAGTCCATATGAATCAAAATAAATAATTCCACGTGGATCAATTGCATATCCGACCCAATGCGTGCCTGGACCAGAGTTTTTATCGAGATTAATAATACCGGTTTCAATATTGTTTGGTTGTTTCGGTAATTGATCGCGCATAAAAACTCCTCTAAAATTTTTTATTTTTAATTTTTTAGCAGCATCTAGTAAATCAAAATTGGACATAGGAGATATTAGTAAACTGTCCCTGGTAATCTTAGGCCTTTTCCGTACCATGAATGTGGAGTCCCTGGCAATCTTAGACCCCGACCGTATGCTGGGCCTGATAATCTTAGACGGCCCGGCTGTGGTACGTTTGGTGCTCTTAGACGTCTTCCGTGTTGTTTTTGTCGTGATTTTTTTTTTTTAGCTATGTATGATTCCCTGTCCGGTTGCTTTCTTTAATGCCATTCCAGCAGCGGTTCCAACAGCGCCTAATGCAGCTGCTTTTGCAACAGCTGGGGCTGCAGCGGCAATTAATGCTGGTATAGTTGCAAGAAGTGAAAATATACCACCCGTCTTAACGATGTCTTTGATAGCACCAGCAGAAAGATTAAGTTTTACACCTTTATTTGATTTTTCGGCTTCATTGAAATGCCTGAGCTGACGTTCTGTAAGAGATAATTTATCTGAACCGCTCATCTGCTCTTTCTTTACCAATATTTTTAATCCACAATCATTTTTTGATGCTGATTGTATCCTTTTAATCTGACCAGGAGTCAGACTAACACTAACGTGATTATATGACATTATAATATTCATAAACGATCTAATTACATGCTTTCTACTGGAGCATCAACGACTCTCATTCGTCCACCAATACCTTCAAGTAACATCGATTTATCGCTGAGTATAACAGCAATTGCTCTGTAATTAGGGACAGCTCCAATATCTCGTTTAACATGAGCTCGAAAATGTATATAGACTACAGATTGTCTGGTTAAATCTAAATGTTCGAGCGAAAAGTAATAAATTGGATATAAAGTTGTGAAATCTAACTGTGATATTTGTAAACCAGTATCAATATTTTGATCACGTCCCATGAACGTCATTAATCGATGATATGCACGTGCTACATGATTTTGATCGAAATTCAACGATATATCATAATACCTTCATCTTGATCGTTTACTCGTGCAGCATTTTGAAGCGCAATAAATATATGTCGTGGTGCAGAAACACCTTGTTGTGATGCTATTTGCCATGTAAATAAACCATTAATTGCACTCTGAACAGCATCTGTGGTCATTGTTAACCATGACAAAGCTGATTTACCACCTTGATTCATAAAAGAAAGTAGACGTTCTTCTTCAGATACTGTTGGAGTCATCACCGGCATCCATAATGAAAGTTTTGTCAGAATTACTTTACCAGGATCAGTACTAGCGGGTCGCCAGATTGCATCATCGTCGGTTGCTTTTCGTACAAGTACAACTGTGTGCTTAGCTCCGAAAATGACTTTTCTGACATTTCTGCAAAATCCAAAATATGTGACAGTGGAATGGCACATGAAAATGCTCTTCTTCCACCACGCAACATTGCTCGACGTGATCTAAATCCTAAGTTAAAATCTGTATCTACATCAATAATCATACTTTGTACATCAGCATCGGCGTTTCTAGCAAAATTTCTTGGTCGTCTATCTCATATTGTTGGTACTCTGGAGAATTAGAAGTATCTTTTACAAACATCATTGACGGGCCAGCCGATCTTGAATAATCGTCGCTGTATCTTGCAAGGCCAAGTATTGTCGTTGCAACGTCAACGTCTTTCTGAATTGATTCAATATTTTTACCATCAATCATATACGTAGCACTATCAAATAACGCCATAATACCATTATTAACAAAACCGACACTAACATCGTCTCCATATGCTACTGGTGCTGCAGGATTACGATATTTAAAATTTCACCTTCTACTTCAATAAAAGCCTCAGCGGGTAAGAAATACCTACTTGTATCCTGAACTTGTAGTTCAATTCGTCCACGTTGATCTGGAATTCGAGCGTCATAAGAATAATATTGATAATCACGCACAGACTCATCTTTAAGTACTGGTGCGTCCATGTCGAATGCGGGATCAGATATACGCTTGAACATCTTTATTATAATTATTATCGTCTTAAAGAAACCTCGGAAACACCAAGATTATCAAATATCATAATACTGTGATTTTGACTGTTTACTCGTGCAGCATCTTGAAATGCAATATATATATATGTCGTGGTGCAGAAACACCTTGTTGTGATGCTATTTGCCATGTAAATAAACCATTAATATTACTCTGGATAGCATCTGTGGTCATTGTCAACCATGATAACATTGATTTACCACCTTGACTCATAAAAGATATTAACTGATCTTCTTCAGATATTGTTGGAGTCATCACTGGCATCCATAATGAAAGCTTAGTAAGAATTACTCTACCAGCATCAACTGCACCAGGTCGCCAGATTGCATCATCGTCGGTTGCTTTTCGTACAAGTACAACTGTATGCTTAGCTCCAAAGATGACTTTCCTGACATTTCTACAGAATCCAAATATATGTGAAAGTGGAATTGCACATGAAAATGCTCTCCTATCACCTTTTAACATTGATTTACGTACTGCAAATCCTAAATTAAAATTTGCATTCATCGATAATACTGCAGGGACATCTGCAGCTCCTCCTGCAGCTCTCACATCACCTACATTAACGTTTCTACTTTCTGGAAAATCAGTTGTATCTTTTGCAAACATCATTGACGTGCCAGCCGATCTTGAATAATCATCGCTGTATCTAGCAAGACCCAATATCGTTGTGGCGACGTCGACGTCTTTCTGAATTGATTCAATATTTTTTCCGTCAATCATGTACGTAGCGCTGTCAAATAACGCCATAATACCATTATTAACAAAACCAACAATAACATTAGCTCCATATGCTACTGGTAATGCAGGATTAGCGATATTTAAAATTTCACCTTCAACCTCAATAAACGCCTCAGCGGGTAAGAAATACCTACTTGTATCCTGAACTTGTAGTTCAATTCGTCCACGCTGATCTGAAATTCGAGCGTCATAAGAATAATATTGATAATCACGCACAGACTCATCCTTGAGTATTGGTGCGTCCATGTCGAATGTGGGATCAGATATGCGCTTGAACATCTTTATTATATTTATTATTGTCTAAAACGAAGACCACTTCCCGCTGTCAGACTAGCGGTTATATTTTTTTTCTTTTTCTGACATTGGTACATCAGCCAACTCTGCTAGTTTTTGATTAGCAACTTGATTTATTATTTTACTGACATTTGCAGGCATTACTTCAGTACTAGGTAATTTTACTGGTTGAGGTTTTCGTCGTATTAATCGTGTTAATCTATCTTTGATCGCTGAAAATGCTTTACCAGCGAGATTACCCATAGCACCAATACCTTTTTCACGAACAACATCAATAGCTTTCATTCTCAGTTGCTTTGCGATCGGTATTGCTTTTTGGGGCTATCCTTCTAAATAGACCCTGAACAACATCACCTAGTCCATCTCCGTAGGTTGTTTTGTATACTGGTAATTGTGAATTTATTACCCTGACCATGGTTGGTCCACGTTGAGTACTATGTACAATCATTTTATTATAGTAATTGTATTTAATTACGTACTCAGTCACTGTAGTAGTCATCGGCAATTTCGTTAATAAGAGACTGATAAACATCAACGTCCATGATACCGCCTGTAAATAACCGTCTGCAAATATCGGCTGCTTCATTAATTATTTCTAGAGAATTATTACCAGCTCGTTTTCCTCCGATGAGGATTTCTAGTCGTTCAACATCGGCAAGGACGTTATTAGGACATAGAGTAAAATCACCTCCAGTAGAGAGACCACTTCCCTGATTAGTAAATCCACTTCCAGTTGCGCCAGGATCTTGATATTCCTCTTCCTCCTTTTCTTTTTTGCTTGGTTTCCGTTGTTTTGAAGATTGTGGTAATGGTATTCGTGATTTTGGAGATTGTGTGGACATTTTTTTTGGTGATGGTATATCTCCAAATAATGGACCTTCTTTAGCCTCTCCGACTTGTCTCATAAAAGTATTAAAATCATCCTTATATTTATCGGTGATTTTAGATATACCACGAGATTGTCGAAATATAAAAGGAACCCAATTTTTTTCAGTAATATTAGCGGTGTCTGGATCTAATAATTTATCACGTTGCCAATATCCTGTTGCAGCGACCGCAACAGTGTTTTCTTTAAGTAGTCTACGACTATATTCGGTTAATTGGGCTGGTTTTATTTTTGCTTTTGGTTTTGGCGTAACAAGATCTATTAGGTCACCGACCTCCTCACGAACTTTGTCAATACCCTCAAGTACTTGTTGTACTTCTCCTTGTAATTGTGGTTGAGCAGCAGCTATTTCAGCTGGAAGTTCTCGTAGAATCTTTTTTGTCTGTTTTGTTCTTTCTGCTATTTTTCCAGTTGCCTCTGCAATTTTCTCAGATACTGGAAGATGAGGTTTAGTTGTCTCTGTAATAGGTTTAAATAATTGTTTTGTATCCTCTTCAAATTCAACATGAGATTCCTGACGTTCTTGTAATTGTCGTTTAACAGAATCACGAACAGGTAAATATTTTCTAATTGCCTCTAATCGCTCTCGAGCTAATCTAGCGGAGTGAGGTTCGCCTATAACGACCATTATTAATAATATTTATACTGGCTGTTTAATTTACAGCAGCAGGCAGGGTGAACGACAAAAATTGAGTGACCCGGCAAGTAAACTAAACGCATTATAAAAATAAAAACAAAATGTCAAAAATAAAGTAACAAAAATGAACTAACCCAAAGATTTATTATCCGTTTTTTCAAACTATATGGTAATAATAATGTTAGAAGGTTCGGTTTAGAGTTATTGACCTTATTTTTTCAACCCCAGTAGGAACATTTATTTTATGAAAAACTTGCTCGAAACCAATTTGTAGGGTTCACCCTGCCTGCTGCTCATGTAGGCTGCATTTATGTTACATGCTATGTATATTTTGGAGATGACTGACATACCAAAACATTGGTGAACTGTCCAAAAGGTTAGAACCTGACATGCACATATGCAAAATCTAAACATGTGAAGTTAACAATGCTTAATTCAACCTACTACTATGGTACTGTTGTGCTTCAAGTTTGTGGACAAAATGAGATGGCAGGATACTAAGCAGAAAGTTGTTTTAAGAATCAACTTGTATAATAGCCTCAACAGATCATGTTGTTACTTGCTTGTTTATGACTACCAACACCAATAACAATAAGAACTGTTACCATAACTTACCTATTAACAATCTGAATCATCAATGAAACCACCCACCCCCAACACATTTTCACTTAGATAACCTAAATATTTACTGTTTATTTAGTTATGGATAGTGACATTTCAATGTAGAAATAACTATAAGATTGAGTGAATAATGATCTATTACAATAGTTCCAAATTGATCAACACCTTATCAACCACAAAATTCAAGGTAACTAACGGTAACTGCCCCATCGCCAATTCTATGTGTGTTAGTAATCTTATGATAATTGCAGTTACATCAGTTGACAAATGTGGGGAAGATTTCCACTGGCCAGAACATAACCATGTGATCAGACCCAGTTGTGTTTATTTCTGTATAAACTGTACGGGAAACAACCTTATATTAACTTCTATAAATAGAGTCACGTGCAAAGTAACTACTGTAAACACTGAATTGGAAGGAATATACGCTACATGCCTTTAAAGTGAAATAAGAAAACGGTGGGTTTATATTCAGAAAATTTAATACATTAATTTGACATAATAAAACAACAAATCATTGTAATTTTCTAAAGGTAAATAATTCCTTCTTTGATTAGATTTTTTTAAAAAGCTGGAAAACTCAAAATCTGCCAAGAAGAACACTGGGGCATAGTACAGCACTTTCACTTGATAGTTATGATGTAGGAGTGGGTAGGTAAAAATCCCGCTGCTCCCGTATCGTAACTGTAAGGGACGATGTCTTGAACTGTTTGACCAATGGACCCCAATCACTATAACCATTTACCAATAGTCTTAACTTCATTTGTAAGTAGCCTCTGTTAATGAACACGAAAATAGAATTTAAGAAACGAAAATTGGTTACTCATGTGTTTTGTGATGTCACATGAAAACAACGGATAATGATTCGGCCAAGTCACAATGAATTCATAAGAGCATCAAATCCAAGTGTTGTTTCTATGTCAAACAAAACAACACACCCTTTGCTTGGAATATTGAACTTTTACTCAGATCACATATGCCAATTTAGATAAAAGATTAAGATCATGATGTGGAATGTTCAAAACCTTTGATCGCCTACCATTGGTAGAATTATTTGCTTGATGTTGGCATAGCTATTACGTTGTAGTTGGAGAATCCCCTGTTTTATAAATAGCTATGTTGCAGACGCGCTCAAAGAGAATTAGTACGCTTAAATAAAGCCCTCAAACGGATAGGAAATATCTTTAAAAACAAAATAAAAATTTATAAATAAAAATAAATTATAAAGAATTACAATTATAAGAGTTTAATGCTGTGCTTTTCTGAGTTTATCGTGCTATAAATAGTCATTTGCCGACTTACACAGCTTACATAAAGCCCTCGGGCGTTATTTGCTGTGTGAATTGGCAACTTACATTTTATACCAAGAGAAACTAAAAAAAAAACATTAAACTTTTAATTAATTGGAAGATGTGTTGGTTTTGACCGAAGGAAGCTAGTGCTTGTGGCAACCACATTCGCAATGAATGAATTAACAGAATTTTACTTGTCTTTTACCACTTGTTGAACAAAATAACAGAACTTAACACTGATGCGGTCATATTATTTCAAATAGGCCGTTCTTTCCCAAACAGATACCAATATCTCCAAGATAGGAAAAAAAAAAATGTTGAAACCGCCATTACTGTCACTTTTTGGCTTCATTCGGTTCCTTTTCACAATGCGCATTGTATCGGATCCGAATGACACAAACCACATTCCACATGACTAAAATTAATGTGGCCGCAAAATTTACAATTTCATTTTGAAAGGAGATTTATCAGAAAGCTGCTAGTTTTCTTTACGGTTAAGAAAATAAAGACAGATTTTCACTTTGTTTTTTTTTTCTTTTTTGATTGGTAAATATACATGTCCTAGGCTTTCCCCTACCTATGTATAGCTGACCAATGAAAACGATTTATAGTATATGTCCAATGCAAGTGATTGAAACGGAGATACACTTGACTGAAATACAGCATGCATAAAATAAAATATGAATTTAATGACTGGATTTGTGAAGTGGAAGTTTTGTTTTTTAATGACTGGATTTGTGAAGTGGCAGACCTTCAGAGCCAGTTGTTTCAACCTCCTATAGAGTCAATTTTGTTGAATAAACAAACGGGGACAGAAGCAATTTTGAAACCAAAATACCCTGGCATATATTTGTTTTAGTTTTTAAACTGCCATCCCCGGGTCCCATGTATTTTTTAATGGAACAGCCCTGAGACATTAATGATATAAGCACATATTCCAAGTCTGATTAAAACTGGATCAGAAATGTGGCCTCTGGAATGGTAATAATGTTAACTAATTTAATGCAAAGCAACTGCCTGGAGTCTACTCATTACGAAAGTCATTAATGATTGTGATTATAAAATCAATATTCCAATTTTGATTTAAAATGGATCAGAAATATTGCCTCCCGAGTGGTAACAAAGCATTTGCTAATGGATGGGCATATTACAGGCCAAGCACATGGGCTAGTTTGGTCTTATGGCCACCAGAGAAAATTCAATAAGAATTATACCCTTTACACCAATTAAAAAATAACGAACACTTTATGAATAAATATCAATTTAAAAATACTTTCTCTTTCATTTCCTCCAAGCAAGATATTCATGCACAACACATTTTGTGTACATAAATTCAAAATATCGGCACAATTCCTACTGGAGTAACAATTACAGTTATCAAAAGTCTATTATACATATATACCTATTGTCTATTATACAAATACACCTATAGTCTATTATTCAAATATACCTACAGTCTATTATATGAATATACCTATAGTCTATTATACGAATAAACCTATAGTCTATTAAACAAATATACCTATAGTCTATTATACAAATGTACCAATAGTTGTTGTTGTTGTTGTAGGGTTTAAAGCCATTTTTCAGCACAAGATAGGCTATACATGGCGGCCAGTATAAATGGTGGAGGAAGTACCGGGATAAAGCCCGAAAAGAACCACCGACCCACGAGAAGCTACTGGCAAGCTTTCTCACGTACCCATATTGGCCGAGCCAGAGACTCAAACCCATGCAGACAGAGGTGAGATGGCAGTGGTCTGTAACGGTGAGCGCTTTAAACCACTTGGCCACTCGGGGCCCCGTACATTGGTGTGTGTATGTGTGCATGAATGGATATTTGTATGTACGTGTCCATGTATGGATGTGTGCATGAATAAATGTCTATGGATTTGTCTATGCATAAATTGATGTGTATATGGGTGTGTGTATAAATGGATGTGCTTATGTCTGTGTCTATCTGTCTATGTATGTATAAACTGATGTGTGTATGCATGCATGTATAAATGGACATGTGTATGTATGTGTGTGCATGGATGTGTGTATGAATGAATGTCTATGGATGTATCTATGTATGCTCAGTATCATTTTAGTGATACAATACAATGTATCTATAATCACATGTCTAAATAAATTTGCAAGTTGCCCAGCATAATTGTTCCCAGTATGACAAGAATTTTGTAGGGCATAGGGTCTCAATGATATGGAGATTTTAGGTCACTGGGTTTCACAAAGATGTTGTAGGGTAAATCAATAAATGTATGGATAATAAGTTGATAATATTAAATCAAGCACATCAAAATACAAATTAGACAATTTTAAAAACTATAATTTAATCAGATATTACGAAACAAAAGTTCCTCTAATAGACTGATGTTTTACTGTTCTAAAGGAATGCAAACAATCACATATAGGTCAGGTTATTATTTTTAACCACTGGATATTTACTCTATTTCTGATATTCTTCTGAAACCTTTGAAAAATCAACTTTGGTAACAAAGCCAATTTTGTTTGATCTAACATTTTCAAAAGATATCTGTCTAAATGGCACCATTTTCATTTAAGGGCCAAAAATAAGTATCTTAATTAAAACTTAATGTCATTATGACTATATATTTACCAAAATTGGCTATAGGATGGACCAAATGGATATCATAAAATGTTATGGAATTTGTCCAATCTGCATTACTTAATACTTCGAATGGTTTGTTGTCCTCAGTGAAAGCACCGCCATTATTCACTATTTCTCAGAAATAACAGGAGGTCTCACAAACAACACTATAATTGTTCTGTCAGTTTGCTCACCACTTGTATGTTCAAATGAGAAGTCAAATGACGGTCCACTGCTTATACATCCAATTAAACAGTCAAAAGACAATGTGATGTACTTCTCAATGAACCCGACAGAGGTCCTCTATCACAATGCTGAATCTAAATTATTACCTCACACAGTTGTAACTCTAGGCATGGAATCATGCATGACACTAGGTCTGAATTATGGCTACATACAGTAGTATTACCAGGCATGGGATTATACATGATGTTTGGTCCTAATTATGGCCACATACAGTAGTATATCTTGACATGGGGTCATGCATGATGCTTTTTTCTTAGCCACACACATTAGTGTCTCTCGTCGACGGATTGTGCGTAATGCTGGGTCCTAAATATAGTCACATGGCACAGTGACCCTTGGCAGAGGATCATGTATCCTGGGTGGAATTTTGCTGGTGCCTGGGATCAAGCATTCCGCTGCCACAATGGTAGTGACTCTTACAGGACAAATCTGAGAAAAAAGCATACAATTCTTGTCATACCTCTTTAAAAGTCCTATCGACAGCTAGAACTTGGAAAAAATTAGATTGAATGTTCCACAACAGCTAAATACAAGACCTTTACTACAGTGCATCTTACAAGTATGTAAGCGAAAAAAAGTCCATACATTTATATG
Source organism: Megalonaias nervosa (assembly GCA_016617855.1). NCBI lineage: Eukaryota > Metazoa > Mollusca > Bivalvia > Unionida > Unionidae > Megalonaias > Megalonaias nervosa. The sequence continues at coordinate 4,193 of JAECUM010004822.1, read as the reverse complement.
CGGTTTTTTTAAGCGACATGTTTTCCATCAAGTTTACCATGCGAAAGTTCAATAAAATATGTACATTCACTTTAACCTATAACAGAGTACATCTATTATTTTGTCCATCAAAACTAAAGCTCTCAAAATGGACACATTAAATTCACTTACAGATGTCTTAGTATAATTTGACATATACTCCGCTTCCACAGTCATTACAAAGTATTGTTGATGTCATAATAGCATTTGACATAACATCAACTTCCATGGATATTTAAGTAATTTAGACGTAAGTAACAGTTAATCTGATGTTGACCTCTACAGACATCAAACTATTGGAAATGTCATAATACCCTTTGGCAAAACACCCACTTCCACAGATTTCGACATAATGTATATGTCATGGTACCATTTGGCAAAAGCATCCACTTTCAGACATCCGACTTATATAGATAACAAAAACATATACATCATTGGAAGGCCCTCTATGGACACGAATGTGCCTTTGTACGAGATGGTGTTGTTCCATTATATATATATATATATATATATATATATATATATATATATATATATATATATATATATATTACGTATCTAGGCTCGTCCAAAAGTAACAAAGAAAAGAGGGAAGCCAACAAGCTTTGTAAAATTTAACAAAATAATTTATTTCCCAAGAAAACATGGTACAAATGTACAAAAGGACTTACGGTTTATGAATCAAATCCAACAATTAATCCATTAATTAAAAATATAAGTCCTATCACTAAAAATTTCTAATTGAATCAAAGTTCGAATCCCGATGAAGTTCCAAGATGGAAGGCGATGACATCCTCTATAACCTGTTTTGTGTTGTCGTGTCAACATTTCCTTGTTGAATCACCAAGAATAATATTCCGGCTTTAGAATTCCGAATAATTTTCAGTAAATGTCTTTGTCCAAGAATTTTGATGAGCACTAGATAAAGTCTCCAGGGAAAATAAATTATCAATTCCGAAAAATAGAAAAAAATTCAAATCAATCTGGCAACAACAAAATAAATATCTTTGAGCCCAAAGGTATGAATTACAACTAACCAAAAAACAATATGATACGTCACTTTAACTCCAACTGAAACGCAAAACGAACCACGTGATAGGATCACGTGATCACTTCCTTTTAAGAGACGTAGTAACATTGTATGCCAGCTGTCACGTCCGCCATGGATGAATTCAATTGTACTGAACGAATCTTACTATAAGATTCAATAATAAAAAAAATTAAAAAGTTGTTAACAATAGAGCTGAAACGGACTCCGAAATCTAGGTCACCAAAATATACAATGTTTCTATGAACTGCGTGTTTATCAGGTTTAACAGAACTGAACTGAATCTTCTGGAAAAATGTCAAATCCAGTGAATAATGTTATCATTACAATAACATGTAATGAAATAAAAATAAAATAAAAAAGAAATTTAAAACTAACACACAAGTAATTAAATTAAATATTCGTAACTATATATATATATATATATATATATATATATATATATATATATATATATATATATATATATATATGTATCTATGTATAGTATGTACGCTGTATCAATGATATACCACGAGATGTATACATTTTTCATTAAAAGGAAACAAAGCTTACCGAGTTTCCTTTTAATGAAAAATTTATACAACGAATGGTATATCATTGAATCAGCGTACATACTTTACATATATTTTATTTATATCACATACAAATACATATATTTGCCCTTTGAGCGGAGTTAAGATTTACTACAGACCGAGTGAATGAACTCAAATCCCCGAGTGTGTCCGCTACAAAATGTAGTTCTATGCCTTTTGTGGCTATTCACACTCACCTTTGCATATTGATAAGTTGATTGTTTTCTTATTTAGTTTCTATTTTTCTTTACATTGATTAAATCAATATAATACATACTTATGATATAAACATGAAAGATAGTTTTAATGATAAAAGTAGAGCACTACAAAAACACATGGTTAGCTACGCCATTCACATGAACGCTGCCATTCACGTACCGGCTCATGGAAATTAATGTGGAATATAAACTAAGCGAAATGACGAACCAACAAGAGGTAATTAAAATATTTTAATATATTTACAGTTGATCTAAGTCATTATTCTGCTCTAGTAACAGTACCACCAACAATAAACTCTCTCTCTCCCTCCCTCCCTCCCTCTCTCTCTCTCTCTCTCTCTCACACACACACACACACACACACACATCCTTTGGTCGGTTTGACAACTTTTACCGTCATTCATAAGTCCAGAGATATCGTGGGATGACATAAACGAAAATCCTCTACGTTCTTCATTTCATAGATATTAGCCCGTATCGTGCTACGATGGTTCTTGCTATGATGGTCCAGAGAGAGAGAAAGAGAGAGGGGCATTTGGACATTTTCATATTTAATTAATAATAATCGAATTTTAGAACATTAGAGTATGTTTAAGAAACAACAACAAACATAACATTAAATACATCACAGTATGTGTACCACGTAACCGAGGAATTTACTGTATAATGGCGACATGGTTTGCAACTTTGTATCATTGATGAACACTGTAGATAAATCCCAAGGAAAGTGCACACATATCGTTACGACGAACCATATTCTTGTAGGCTACTTGGTGTAATTTTTTCTATTTCAAGGTTTCAATCCAGCCCAAATTCCTTTTCTCTCTCACTCCACATTTCTGCATAGTTTGTCCGTTATGCATGAGAGTGGAGGGGGAAACAGAAATCAGAAGGGATTGTGATGAAAATGTATACCATATTAGATTCGTTTAGAAAACGAGGATTATTAATACTTTTTATCGTTATTTTCATACGTCACTAGTGATTAATGTGGAAATTCATCATTGATCTAGTAGAATCAACTGCAGACGGTCGCTGGAATGTTTATATATGTGTATTATTTCACCATGGGCGGATCACAATTTAATATACCAATAGTATTGATATATCAAATTGCTTTATACCAACACTTTAAATGCCATGTTATTTTTAATGTATGTGGTATATATATATATATATATATATATATATATATATATATATATATCTATTACTATATGCAAAAGAGTAAAAAAGTTACATAACATTAATTAAAAAAAAACATTCTTGCAACAATAATATCATCGGCTGCTCTGAGGTAAAATGAGTAGATTTCATTTGAAATATTCACTCTCTAAAGATAAATGATGAATGCTTCTATCATTGAGCAGAATAGATTAGGATTAACCCTGTATAACATGTGATGTAATATTCTGTGCATAAGATGACACCATATTTAGATGTTCAAAAGATAGGAATATTTTTCATATTGACAACAGATACTGCCACAAGTTTCACACCTATTATTGGTATTCCACTATTAAATAATCCCATTAATTATCCATGTGTTTCACACTTAATATTGATATTCTACTTTTAAGTAGTCCTATTATTACCTGTGAGTTCCAGACTCAATATTGATATTCTATTATTATATAATATTATTACATATCCATGATTTTCACACTCAATATTATGTTCTACTTTAAATACACCCATTAAGTATCCATAAAAGCTTTACATTTTAAACCTTATACAAATAAGACAGTTAAGTTCAAATGAACCTTTGAACCCCATGTATCGTAAGTTTTATTCATAATCTGCAATCATGTCATACACACTGTACTCCTTGTTGATGGCATATTATGTAGACTGTACTTGTACCTTGTACCTTTTGCTGCGATCATATCATGAATGCTGTACTTACATTTTGTACCTGTTTATGACATCATGTAGACTGTACTTACACTCTGCACCTGTTACTGCCATCATATCACATGCACTGAACTTACACTTTGTACCTGCTGTTGCCATCATATCACACACACTGTACTTATACTTTGTACCTGTTGCTGCCATCATATCACACACACTGTACTTGCACCATTTACCTATTGCTTTTGCTTAACGATTTTCATTTGTAGCTAACAGGATTCATAGATGGAGATGACTTGTCTCTTTTGCTTCTCCAACTCTTGGCTGTATACCTTTTCCCTAATTACAGCTTCAATGTCATGTAGCACAGCTTCAAACTTGTTCCAGTAATCATCTAAAGCTGTCTGACTAATTTTTCCATCTGCGGAATGACCACTGATATGATTCCTATATGAGCAAATCTGTTCCACACTAGCTCCT